>OX456984.1:193597274-193877502 GCA_949752695.1 Melanostoma scalare | reverse complement strand
AATGAGTCTTTGATGTTGTTGGTTAAGATATTGAAAAAAGAAAGAACTGTTAACTCCCCCTGAAAATTCTCCCGGTTCTAAAGTCTTAACACTTAACGTTCTGTCTGCGACTACAGGAGATTTTTTTTAATGCTTTTCTTTGTAGGAAAAAAAATACACAAAAATTCAGGAGCGAACACTTGTCGATTTTGACATCGATAGCTTATGTCAAAACAACATCGATTAGAGATATGCCTCAGGTCCCAAAGCAGCAAGAAACAATGCGGCTCCATAGAACACTTCAAATCAAGATAAATACTTTGAGACAAATCATGGCTAGTGTAGTCGGGTTGAAAATATTGAGTAATTGAAAAATCGTTCGTGTATAAAAGAAAACATTAGAAAACTGCTTTTAAGGGCAGTAAATCGATTTTCTTCGTATTGTAATTCGATAACTTAGTAAGGAGTTACGATATTTAACTTAATTTTTGCGCTTAAAAGACTGAAATCTATCGAAACAGTTGATCAGCCTTAAATAATGCTTATAAATAATATATCTCGTAGTTATTTAAGAGCTGTATTCGATCAAGCTGGTGTTCTGCACTTTGAAGATCGTGGAGTGGGTATAGGGTAGCTGACTGCAGAAAATAGTAAAGCTGTGGGTATGGTCGGGGGCAAGTCAACAACTGATGCAATCCAAAGTATAAGGATTCTAATTTAAAACATGGCAATTCTTCAGAGGATTCGCATGTTGTGCTGGTTGACTTCGAAAAAGCACTCGGTCGACAACCACACGAGATTTAATATGGGCGGCCTTCAGACAACGAACAGCTCCACCGGCATATGTGTGGATGGTCAAGGATATGTATAAATGAGCAGTGACCCAATTGATAAGCTGTCAAGCTGGAGTTACTGAAGCATTCCAAGTCACAATAGGAGTACACTAAGGAAGTGACTTTAGTCCTCTGCTCTTTATTACAGTCCCCGACTACTTACCTACTGGTAGATAAAGTGCAGAGAGAGAAGACAAAGTACATCATAATTATTCTTCGCTAAGGATGGATCCGTAAGAATTAAGGATCCTACACTCCTGCCAGAAGCACTTAAAACCTGTATGAAAGTCTTACAAGGCAGTGAGTAACCTGTTAGTCTAAAAAAGACCCGGTTCTTGTGCTGCCTGCATTCTGATCCAGACATGCCTTATTCCCGACATTTGTTTGAATAAAAATGTACTTCCCAAGTGTGAAAAGTTCAAATATTTGCGATCTATGATCAATAGCATCATAAACCGTCGCTTGGACAAATTAGAGCTCAGTTAGGTTTGTTCTGTTTGAAGAAGAGACATAGAAAACCTGATCAAAAGGGTAATATCATACAAAGTTCTGACATGATCACGAAGGAGAAATACAAAGACAAACCAAAGCTCTCCTGATGGTACAGACAAATGCATCGAAATCTGCATTTTATTTGGCTTCAGACATGAAACAAACCAAGACCCGGAGGATTTCTCTTTGATAGTAAAGGGTGAGTTTTTAATAGTTAAGATCTTCAAGCTGGCTACACTGGTAAGTAGAATGGTATCCAAACGTCATCTGTTAAAATGAAAAGTTGTCAATAAACCCTACCATTTCATCATAAATAGAAAGACTTTCGAGCTACGATTGCATTTTTGTTGTAACTTACTATCAAAGTTCATGCTCTGTGAAAAATATGCATTGTTTATTACTAGGTTGTCATTATCGACCTATTGATTCAACAATTTGTGCTGTTATCACCAAATTCACTTTGCGTTCCGAAGAGAATATTGCAGTCGTAGCGTCTAGTCTTACGTATCGTTTTGGGTTTGAAAGTTTATAAAGCTCAACTCCTGCAAGAATTGAAGCCGAATGACCTACAACAACTTATAATTTTTGGTGAATTGGCATTAGAATAATCAAAGAAAATCCGCTATCTAAAAATTGCGTTCAGCGATGGGGCGCACTTCTCGCTCAACGCATACGTAAATAAACAAAACTGTCGCATCTGGTTTGATAAACATCCATATACCTTACAAGAGTTACAAAAAATAGGTAGTTTTGTGCGTTTAATATGCTGGTGGCATCATCGATGCATTTTTCCTAAAAGACGACCGTAAGAGAAACGTTACTTACAACGGCGCACTTTGGTTCCAACTAACAAAACTATTTCGAATTGATATAAGAAGCAAATTTCATGCTCTTTTACCTAACAAATAATAGAAATATTTATTAAACAAAATTGGTTCTTACACCAAAGTCAGAGCACTGGGAACACAACTTATTATCAACTAATTGCAAGTAATTGCAGCTACAATTTTGCATATGGTTTGACAAATAGTTGAGGTCAACTACCATGGTCGGTTTTCTGCAGGACTCAGCGAGACTTTTTTGTAGCTCAACTCAAACCCATAAAAACCAAAAAAATTGTTACTTTGTTTTATTTATTAAAATTATAAATTTTTTTTTTTTTGCAATAAGATTTTAATTTTTTTACTACATGAAAATACTGAACATACATTCAAGAAAACTAAGATTGCTCGCTAAATACTTAAAAACAAAAAAAAATATTAATTTTTTCTGTTTTTTTCATGCTTGAAAAATATTTACCAACTTTAAAAAGCTCTGGAAGTCAAAATAAAAATCAGAAAACTATTTTGTTCGTTGTTTTTGAAGCTCTCTTTATATTTTTACAAGAAATAAGCAAAAAAAAAAAAACAGTAAAACCAAGACATCGAATTTTGCATTTTTGTCACGACTTTTGCATGTTGAGATCACAGTGCGGCGAACGCTATCGAGTGATCATGCGCGACTTTTTTTGCCCCAGATAAAATATTGTCACATGTCATACAACTCGTGAAATAATGGATAAATTTGGCGAGCAGCTTATTTCTCTAAATGTTTTTGTAAGTTGGCCCCAAAGACAATGCGATCTAATGCCCTTTGACTATATATTGTGGATTACCCCACAAGAGCTTTCGTCTATTGGATAAACCGAACAAGATTGAACCTTTAGAGGATAATATAACAATAATTGGTCCTTCAATTTTTACATTTTTCTCCAATGTACATTTGACAAACACACTAACTTAAAATATTTTATTATTTTTTTTTTTTCATGCCCTTGTTCAAATTGCGACTTAACCGCGAGAGCATTGTTTTGAACCTACATTATCTTCAATCGCATTTTATGAGAAAACACACGGGTCTTCTTTAAAGGGTGCACCTTCTTTCCGATTATGTAAACGAAGTATATTTCTTGTTGTGTTTTGATATGATGTCGAAAGTAATAGCACATTTTTAATTTATGTAACATTTTCCTTTCAAATTCTTGATCTGAATGTACCTTACAAACCACAAATAAGCATAAACAAACATAAACATATTTTCCCAGTTAACTTGTAACAAAAATTTGCATACAACAAAGTGTAGCACGACCTACCGCTTTACTAACTTATTCCTTCTATTATACCTTGCGTCATAGGCTATGACGATTTCTACAGAGACAACTCAAAATGCGGTAAAAAGGTTATTTTTATGTTTATTTCGCACTCCATATGGAGGTGACCGGAAATGTTGCAAAAGCAAAATATGCGTGAAATGAAAGTATCAAGTGACTGCATAAATCATGAATGATGGTTTCTAATGTGCTGGGTGCATTCAAAAGTTTATTGGAACGCAACAGAATACTTTTTTTTGTTACCCTTTACATCAATCTATGGTTAAGCCATGGAAGCTCTAATTGAATTATTCAGCATTTTAACAGATTTGCTTAAGTTATTGTGTCGTCTACATATTTTATTGGAATGAGCATTGAAGACATCAGCTGCAAAAAGAAAAAAAGAAAAATTAAAAGTGGTATGCCTGCATTTGGTGTTATAAGTGATAATTATAACGCGACTGATCAAGCCTTGTTTTTCATTTCATTTATCTAATATGTATGTACATCTTTTACATCTTTTTTTTTTTTTTTGTTTAGAAGGTATTTTTCCGAATATGGAAGCAGCAGTGAGTTTTTCAATTTCGTTTGTTTAAGTTGAAAAACGAAAAAAAATTCCATTAGATCAAAAAATTGAATCGTGTAAGCCGAGTTATTAGTTAAATTTTTTAAACTTGTCAATTGTCAATTTTTGTTTGAGATACTCTAAGGACAGCTCTAATTTTTGAGCCTTTCGGAATTTCAGAACTAAAATTCAAGTTTTAAGTCCATCATGGATAAGGGTTCTATTGAAATGATGGTCGTGATTTTTTTTTGTCCACAAAAGAATAAATGTATGTAGGTGCCAGTAGTATAAATAAGTTCCTCTGCTATACTACTCTTGGTCTTTACTTTTAGACAAGGCGATAACGTGAGCGTTTTTTTATATGAAAGAAAAATGACTGGTCTGACCCAACTTACACTTAAAGGCATCAACATCTCCTCTTCAAACGAAGACAAACATCTTGGAGTTATCCTACATTACAAACTTCTTTAATCTAAACATGTCCAGTCAAAGTCTGCTAATGCACTGTCAGCCTTCTCGCTTTGTAAGGGAGCCTATGGAAAGACATGGGGTCTGTCACCGAAAGGATCCTTTGAATACGGCTATGAGAAGACCAATCATGTCCTATGCGGCAGTTGTTTTTTTTTTTTTTTGTATTATGTATTGATTGTACTAGGGCCTTCCCTAGCACTCCGAGTGCTACTATCGTCTCACTGCTGAATCTTCCTCCATTTGATTCCTACTTCATGGCGTGTGCTCTCAAGATCAATTCTAGTTCAAAGAGATGTGGTGTTTAGCACAATTCGCACTGGAGTTTTGAGGAACTCGCAAGCAGCATATTTTTTGACTAACGTCTAATGGATATGCCGTCCTACACAATGACCCCAAGGTTCAAACTGCGTCAAAAATATACAGTCAACTTCAATTCGGTTCAGGAATGGTCCACTCTAGAATCTGATCCAGGAAAGGATTTTTATCGAGTCTTCACAAATGGTTCCAAAACCGATTATAGATCTAGCACTGGTGCCTTTATGGAAAGCGATGACATGCGACTGCACGTGGGCACGTCTCTTTAGGCTCATTCGCATCCGTCTTCCTGCAGTTGCAGGTAGCCTTGACGTCGAGCTTTTCAAGGCAGCTGGAGTTCAGTTGGAAAGGAGTATGTACCAGCTGATCTGCATGATATGGTTTGAAGAAATGATTATTGGAATCCCGGTATCGGTTGTCCGATCCTAAAAAGGGGAGATCCTCACAATGGTCCCAATTATAGATGAATAAGCCTCTTTAAGGTCGCGTGTAAAATGTTTTCTGCTGTTATATGTCTACGTCTGAAACCCTACGTCAGCAATTTGATAGGTCCTCATCAATGTGGTTTATACCAGAAAAGTCCACAATTGACCAAATTTTTTACACTGCGGCAAAAACTTCAGGAACACAATTAAAATATTCATAACTTTTTTAATCGATTTAAATGCTAGTATCTTAAGAGACGATCTTTACAAAACACTTCTGGTTTTGGCATACCTGCCAGACTTCAACCCAAGAGGCACAATCTCTTTAAAGTATAATTACTCGCTTACGCAGACGATATTGAAGTTATCTCAAAGCAATCCCACGTTGTTGTTAATAGAAGTAAATAGTAAATACATCAATCAAAAAAAAAAAATTTAGGGTTTGTTATATTTAGCAAACTTGTTACGGCTGTAACGGGTAAAAGAAACTCAAACTTATCCATTCATAGTAGTATTTTGATACTGATGATCTCATCGGAAGTTATTCTTCTGTGGATGTTGTTTTTGTTAAGCATATATTAGATAATTTTCCTTGATATAGCTACTAGAGATTTAACAATGGTGCAAACTGTGATTGTTTAATAATAAATATTTAACTATTATATTGTTGGCCGCTCTTCCATTTATTTGTAGTAGTGTAGAGATACACTACATACTCTATTGTAGTAGCGCCATCTGTCTATTTTTAAAGTTCTTATCATTTTTAGCAACGTCGTAAGACTCGCGTTGGTGCCACCAGTAGAAGTTGTAAATAATTTTATTGTCAAAGCCTTACTAAAGAATTCAGGAAGAATTGCATAGCCATTGGGACTTAGAATCATGCATGGAAAAAACTATTACTGTAAAACTACATCCGAAACCTTCTTTAAATGTGTCCATGTAACGGAAAAAGAAGAAAAAACACACTTATAAAGGTTACGTATATATGTAACATTGTACATGATGCATACACACATATATGTGGTTCCACCTCCATCCATTACTACTTATATTTTTTTTTGTTGAAAAAAATCCGAAAAATAATACTATCCCGACCGGAAAACATTCGGAACGATGTGCAGATACGATTTTTCAACACTTTATATCTTGTGTGACATGAGTTTTCAGTGAAAATGTCACATCATTTTTCGTGTCCCCTCGCCAACCCATAGTCTTTTCATTTTTATTTAACCTTCCAATCGCTGCCAATGTAGAGCATGGACGGACATAGTCCAACTCGCAACTGATGGCCATCCGGGTGACATATTGTTCTTCGTTATTTTCGCTCACTTCCTACCCTCTCACATCCACCAACAATCCACTTTTTGTAGGTATTCATCCTCTTTTTGGAAGCAAGTTATTTAAAAAGGATTTTATGACATTTATTTTTCAGACAATCGGAATGGAAACATCACGAAACATCGGTGCCAAAAAGGGAATCTTTTATGTGAGATGAAAAAAAAAAGAAGACGACGGAATATAAAAAAGTAAAAACCAGCACAATTCGAATGAGTGTCCGCACCAGCAACCCCCGGATTAGTATCTTCACATCTGTACGTGTTTCCGTATTTTGTTTTTAAGCAACTGTGTTAGAAATAAAAATAAAAGAAATAATATACACCCCCATACTACTGTAACCAGTAAGAACATTGTAGCAATAAAGCTTGGAGTTCTGTTAATGGAAAATTTACATATAGATTTCGATTTGTTTAATTTTATTCTGGCTAAATGCCACTTGTCACTCAAATTGGAAGCGAGTTGTCAAAAAAGACTGTCGCGATGTTGATGACGTCGGCGTTTTTGTCGTTGTCGTCTTCTACTTGTGCCTTGTGCTGCTCATTTTCCTTCCTAACAACGAAATGGTGTGATGATGGAGATATTAATAAAGAAATTGTAAGGAAGATATTAATCTGCATATCGTTGAAGGCGTCACGCAGTTTTCGACTTCTTGACATCAAATTGACGATGAATTCCTTTGGGTTATTAAAACAAGGATCAGCTTTCGTTATTAAAAATGGGCTTTTATCCTCACAGACAACATAAATGGCTTTGTGGAAAATATGAAAGTTGGTCGATTGCGATCCAAACTGAGACCAAAATTTAATTCTAGTTAGTATCCAAATATAGGTACTTTTTTTCTGTATACCTAAACCATGACAGCATTTGGGCACGGCTACGTAATAAGCGACAAAGTGGCAAAATTAGAACAAATTTGGACGCTGAACGGCAGAGGGCAGAGCAATGTCGCTTAGCTTTCAATTTTGTTGTAAATTTCACAGCTTCGCCGTTCAGTGCGTGACCGTGCCCTTAGACTGATTTATTTGACATACCGCAATGTTCGTAATGTGCTCTTTTGTTTTGGGATCATCACAATAGCAAAACGAAATGGTTTCTGTTGTCGAAGACCAGGGTATTTATTATACATTACACTTCAAATCGTTAGGGCAAGAACCAAATTCAAAATAGGTAATTCGAAATCTAAACTCCAACCCTCTCTCCGTCCCGTATAATATTTTCATACAAAAATCACCATGTTTGCTTAGCTATAGTTAATTCGCTGCACTTTACGCTCCTCTACTGAAAAGTGATCAATTCTATCATTCGTTAAATAAACTTCAATCCAAACTGGCTTCTCACCCCTTTTCCTATTCCTTGCAGTCACGTGCTACATTAGCGCTACAACTTTTTTCAACGAATTTCCTCCATAATGAAGCCATAATCTCCAACGATAAGGCCATGCGTTAGTCGCGGCACAAGCCTCTGTGTACACCGAGAGCTTGTGCTCCATATCAGTGACAACCACTTACCCAAAAACGTTGTCTAATGCATACCGGGGGTTGGAGTTGAAAATGATTCAATTTGTTATTAGCTGCGATATGTGCTGCGCGGCTTTTTGTGTACACCAGACAGCTAATAATGACGTGGCATATTCACTATTCAACTTTTCTGGTTCCGATAGATGCATATAGTCTGTGCCGTTACGCTTTTTGTGTCCTTCTCACAGTCTCACTGCTTTTGCAGCTGTTGTGTATATATTGGAGATGTCGCGTAATGCTTTGGCTTATTGCTGCTTCGTCGCTATCGCTACTAATTCCCTACAATCTCGTGACTGAAAATGTAGCAAGTCATGTCTGTCTGGCCTAAGAGTAGATTGTGCGATGCCAACCTTATATCATCAGTTTTGCAACTATGTGCCGCAAATACATTATAAGAGGATAACTATGCGGGGAATGTACCTACTCGAACATACTTAAATAACTTCGGAATAGGCTTGGTTGGTAAATTTCATCCGATTCGGTGTTCGCATACATTTCAAAAATTGTGCGATTTGAGCTAATAATAGTCATTTAATTTAGTTTAGGAAAAAGATACATTTTGGTTTGTTGAATTGTTAAACAAGAGGTAAACCGTCACCGCCTGAGTTTGTTTTTTCTTCTAGAGCTGATACGAAATCATCTGTTTACGGAATAGAAGCAGTGTTTTTTTTTTTTTTCAATAATATTTATTATTTCTTTTGAAATTTTTGGAAGTTTTGAAACTACTAAGTTTAAATAAAAAGACAAATTTTTACTTCTTAAAATCAGATGCTGACTTTGATCTTTAATCTAAAAATTGATTCGCTTAGTTGAGAGTCAACATCGAGTGAAGAAACTGACCATTTTTATGCTTGATTGATCTATAGGAGGGCAGTGGTAGAGTGTTTTGTGGTGCCCATGGCGTAATGGTCGTAGTGTGGAATTGGCTATACCTCCGGTAGTAATTTCATGCCACTTAAAGCTTTTTCTCGTTAAGCCTCTCGGTTCTCGGAATCGATCGGGGCTTCTGGCTATGTTGGGCGAGCCTTTTTTATTTTTTTTTTTTATTTTAGTGGAAGAGTGTTCAGTCAATAGCCCAGAAGCGTTGTTTCGAATCCTGTGCTGCGTATCCACTTTTCTTTCAGTTTTGTAGCTTTATCTTGACCATGCCCTTGAGCTTATAATGGATATTACAACCAATTTCCTTCTACCTACTGGACTTTTAACAAAGAGCTGGTTGTCAAACTGGTAGTACGTTCGCCCTTAATTGATCTGAGAGAAAATGATTGATTTAAAACGATTGTAAACGAACCATGTATATTAACAACATATTTTATTATGTTAATTATAAGTTAGACATCCATTAAAAAGCAGATTATGGCTCTGAGAGTATTTCCGACCCCAGTGGCCATACTTTAGGTTCACTATAAAGTCGCAATTGTTGTCGCAACCGGAGAATAACTCTTGCCAATCGCTGCTTCTTTGGGTGAAGAAGAAACAAAACCCTCTCTAGAAAAACAAAGGTAACCCTTTACAGAACCTCAATTATCCCAGTTCAGCTTAACGGAAGCGTGGACCTTATTGAAAGCGAATGAAGAAAACCTTAGTCGTTTCAGAAAAACATTTATCTGATGGACTTCAAAGCTCCAACTCGACGGATTTTTGGACACACATTGTAGAGGAATCGCGGAAGGGGAAGACCTCGTCTTAGGTGGCGCAATCAACTGGCTTTGAGTGCCAAACTGGAGAGAGCTCGCCCGAAATCGAACTCGTTATTGGAAGAGGTGTACCCTGAACTGTAAAGTGCACCTAAGTTAGTAAGTACGATAAGTGATTTCTCACTTATCCGTTTAAAATCGGCATAATATTACAGGTCCTTTGAGACCCCGAGGTTCCCCCAACTTTTTTACGCCACCCTATTTACTTATTTTATGGATTGGATTTTTTTCTGTGTTTGATAGTCAACAAGTAATCCGAAAGTAAACATCAGGTCTATGCAGAGTTGGCCGAAATATCACTTTTTGGAAAAAACTACATTTGTTACGTCTGCTACGTAGTTTATGTAGTTTATGTAGTTAAATGTAGTTAAATGTAGTTAAATGTAGTTAAATGTAGTTAAATGTAGATAATGTAGCAGACATAGTTTGAACTGTTCTCTTTTTTTCTATATTAACTACGTCTACTACGTGTATGTAGCAAATGTAACAAATTGTAGTAAATAAAGCGTGTAGTTTATTGAATTAACTACACGTAGTTAATGATGTAGTAAATGTAGTGTAGTTTATTCGGCCAACCCTGGGTCTATGGCTTGAAGGAGAAGTGAAATTGCGATCATTGAATGAAGTTTTGGTTGCTATACAATGGTAATTGCTGGTAAGATTCATTGAAGAAGTCTAGATGAACTGCAGGTTGGTAAAGAGTGAATGAATGAATAGTTCGGGGATATTGTATTGCACTTCGACCTTGTAGATCGGTTGTTCCTTCTGCTTAAGTAAGAGGTAATCCTTAATTAGGGTATACATACTTCATACAAACTAGTTTGTTTGATAGGGTTGGGGATAGGAATCTAGTCGTTTAGGGGTAGCGAGTAGTGTGATTCAAGGCACGTAGGTCGCATTGTGGTGCAAGAATGATTCAATGCTATATTCCAGGCTATGTTCCTCCGACTTTTAAGTTTCACTCAAGAAGGCTCTTTTGATGGCTCTCCTTTACTCTACAAAATGTTGTCAGTCTTCAAAAAGTTGAGCTTGCTCCTGTTTTTGTCAATTCATCTGCCTGTACATTTCCTTTAACTCGTTCATATCCTGGTATCCAATAGATTGGTACTTTATTGTTGATTCCCAGTTTTTTTTAACAAGTTTTAATATGATGACCATATGGCTTTAATTGCTTTGATTGCTTTTATAATCTCACTACACTTCCGCGAATTTTCATATAGACTTCTACTCCGAATACGCATACGCCTGACACTTGACAGTACTGTCCCATAGGTATTGAAATTTTTGTTCTTTGCCCAAACATTCCTGCTTCAGATCTTTTGAGACATCTCACATCTCTGTACTATTTGATTGCAGTAAATGTTCTCCTCACTCTGCCATGTCTTTTTGGTACTAAGCTTAACGTTGAAAAATCTGACAAAGTTAAATTCCATAGTCATCATGCCTTCCCTATAGGGGTGTCAATGAGATTTGCTCCTTTGACCATTTCTTTCCTTCTGTTTCTTGACTTACTTTGGCAATCTTTGTCAACGTTGAATGTGTTGTTCTTTCTATGGCTGAGTGCAGAGGATACAGGGGTAAGATAACTTCCAATGCTGCAATTTGCAATATGCATGTAAGTCTGAACTTTTTCTAGTGCTTTTCTGGTGGTTACCTGTCCAGTTGATTTGAACCAGACTGCCGCCTTAAAGGTAAGGATCGGTATCATCATAATAACGTAGTCCATCGAATAACGCTCGTTCTGGTACTCAGCAATGCGCTAACCGAATTTGTTATGGTAACCAGAGTTTTTTTTCTCTACAAAGGAAAAAAAGTCCAATAATCGACTGATAGTTTTGATATGGCGTCAAATTATTTGCAATCAAATTCTAGGAAATATTATCTTGGCGACAGTTTTGGATATGAGCTCAAACTTTAAATAACAGTTCGTTGCTGATTATTTTCTACAAAAACCTACTTTATGCAAACAAAACAAAAAAACACGATTTGAGTGGTATCCAAGGACTGCTTGTCATAAGTAACCTACTCTTACTCCGTTTAAATGACAATATACAAATAATCCCATCCATCCCATCAGCCAAGCCCAGGACTCAGGAGTGAGACTATACACTGAAGGTTTGAAGAAAGGTATGTCCTTAATCTTCATACAGGATTAAACACAATGGGGGAATCATTCCACTTTCCACTCTCTTTCTCTTCCTTATCTCCCTATTGCTTTCAGTCAACATCTTTATTTTCGTTGCCATCATCACAACGAAATGACAACATCTTGTTATGTTTCTCTATACCTACGTACTTAAAGTTAATTGCATTTTCTCATTGCCTGTCACTCATTTTTATAAGTGTTAATTCACGGATGAAAAGAACAAGCCATTTTTGTGTATGTGTGCGTGCCCATCATGTGTCACTTTGGGGAACAGCCAACAGCGAGTATACCGTATACGTTATACGAATATTTTCTGTATTTTCCGCCATAAGGTGAACCGTGTAACATGCAATATACCCTTCGATAAGGGTGGTTCCTTACACCACTAATCGATTATCCCAACGACCAGATTATGTAAAGAGTTTTATTTGCAAACAAAAAAAAAATATCGCTAACTTCATTTCCAAAACGAAGAGATTTATTAATCGGATGGAAAACGCCCTTATCCCACCGACCGACTATCACATGGGGGAAGTAAAAAGTTTGACAGGCCGCATTGGCCCATCAATGGATGTCGAATGGGCATCTACAGAAAACCCTCAAAACTTGATCCTTTTTTTTGTTTTCCACCAACAGGACAACACAATTCAAACAAACGACAGACGAAACGAATTGCAAAAAACAAAAACAAAAAAATTACTCATTGACAAGTCCTGAAATTGTTTAAAAATAAACGAAAAGGGATTTAAACTTTTTCCCGCTGTCTCTGGCCCCAACCAAACCCTTTGTCAGTGGTTCTACAGATTTCATTTAATGCTCAGTTAACCAAAAATTCATTAATAAACAAAATTAAAATGGACGAACGAACAACACAGTCGTCCTGTTGTTGCTCAACGCCCCGCGAGGCGGTTGAAAATTTGCCAGAGAACAAGGAGCATTCTTTTCGACTGACAATAGCGCAACAAAAAGGGATCTATATAACGACCAAGCCACGTTTAGCGAACTAAAAGAACAGAACGAAGAAAAACACAATTAGACAGGATCAGCCAACGTCCAAGATGAAACCCTTTTTTTCTCCGTAAGTCTGATTTGGGTGGGCTGCTTCATTTAAAAGAGGTATGAACTTTTTGCGCTATGCTTTATGCTATGGAAGCGGATGGCAAGTAAATTAATTGAATTTGAATTAACCTCTCATTAAGACAGACGGGTGGGTAAGCATCCATCCTTTGGGATGATATTTACATGTTACACATTTAATTAAAAGCAGAGTAGAAATCTTACTAGGTATGATCCCGTCAGTCTTACGGTTCTTATGAGGTTGCCAAGCTCATATGTGAACAAAAACATTTCACAGTCAAATTCGAAAAAATGAAAAAGACTGAAATTAATTTAAAACATCTCCATTACTGCTGCTTGTTTAAGCTGCCGTTTGTCCATTGATGGAGTTTGTTGCATGTTGTCCTCGGCAGTCTGTTTGCCTTTCATTTGTATAATTACAGAGCCGTTCTCTATGCACAAAAGGGTAGAGGGGGCACCATTGCGAACATCAGTACCTACCAGTAGCACCATCTCACCACTGCTGGCGCTGCTATTGATGCCGTATCGCAAAAGGTTGAAAATTACTTTTTTCAAGATGACATCTGAAGTTGTTTGTAAACAGATATCGCTTGCCGTGATGAAAGAGTTCCACCTGCGGATATTCCTTTATTTGTGAGTCCTGTGGTGGTGCAGGTTTTTTTGCGAACAAATTTTTTGGAAACTTGCGAAAAGTTGAAAGGTTTTTTGTTTTTTCTTACTTGCCTCACTGAAGGATGTTGTACCACACTGGCAATTAATGTGAAAGCACTAATTGAGTTTGTTTCCCGAAATGGAATATTGGAAAACGCTGAGATGGAGATGGGGCTTTATTATGCAAGAGATCGAGTATGAATGTAAACAAAAAGTTTGAAGATTGTGTTCATCAATCTAATGGACTACTTCTATGGTGATGATGGAAGTGTTCCTGCTCGGCTGATGTTAAGAGAATGAAATTTAAGTGGTGCCAAGTATTGCAGACGATTTCCATGTACTTGAAGGTTATTGGCTTTATATTAAATTTTTTTAATCTATAATATCTTCAAGCTTGCTCCTAATTGTATCCTTGAACAGGATTATAGAATAATATGCAGCCTTTTGTTTGGATTTGTTCAATAAATGGAAAAGTTGAGGTCAAGTCATTGAATTATTATTTTACTCAAAGAGGCAGATTGCAATTGTTTCCAAATGATAAAACTATTGTTGCATCTAATGCAAATCTCCGTGAGTAAATAAAAGTATTCACGTGAGTGCTGCTAAGCTTTACTATGTAAAGGGTGACCTAATTTAAGTTTTGAGTTTTACATTTTAACACCTGATATGCCATGTCAAATGTCAGTTACAGAACATTAATTTACCGGGAATGTACGGCTTGGACGCAGAAAGTTGATTTTTCAAAGAAAATTTTAACTTCAGAGGAGACCCGTTTCTAACTTCTTATATGTGTCAAGATGAACAAACTAAATTGCTTCATATGGGGTGAAAAAAATTCACATGTGATACACAAACTAGCATTGCACTCCCTAAATGTCTAAAACCTATGCATTGCCATCAGGTAGCGTAATAGGCTCTTATTTCTTTAAAAGAAAGAAACTGTTGCTGCTATTGCTGTTGCTGCTACGGCTTCGAGGAAGACATGATTGCATCCGCGATTATGCACAACAATTAGGTAGATCTGAGATTATTCACTTTTGAGAAAAAAGTTTGGTTTGATTGCTAACAAGCTCCAAATAGTTCAAGAATGGAAGCCACACAACAATCGGACACAACGCCAATGAACATTCGGTGAATGGGCTCGAAATTGCTCTTGATATTGATTTTCAAAAAAAAAAAAACATATCATTGAGCAATATAATTCATTTTGGTAGAATTATCGAAACTGCCGTTTTCGACATGTTCTTATTACAATATTATTTTCACTTGAACTTCTGAAAAATGACACTGCTACAGACGCGACGCGACGGTTTGCTTTTGATGAAAATTTATTGTAGTTTAGCCTTTTCTCTGTTTATCATTGTTCATGCCATCATTTCAAAAGTTCTTTTATTTGAACACCTATTCGTAATAAGGGTGAATAAGACGGATAGCTAAACGAGTGGTGGATGTGTAGACAGGAGCTATGTTGTGTACTGAATTCGTTCACCCAAAACAGCCTTAGCAATGGTTTCCCTTCAATTCAAGTACATGGCATTTAAGTATTTAATGATGAAAATTGATTTTTTTTTTTAAATCAATCGCTTTATTTTGCAATAGATAAATTATAAGACTCAAAAAAGAATGCAAAAGTGTCGGAGATGTCAAACAAAAACCTGAAACTTTTACACAATAACTTTTTTTCCTCGCGGCTGGAATAGGCTATTATTGTGGTTTTCTGAAACCACTTAATTAATTACGGCATTTGAATTCCATCTCTCAGCTCAGTAAATTAACTAAAACCGATAAAGCCGTCGTCGTTTTTGTGCATCGAAATATTTTGTCCGTAACAGTCGAAAGGTATTCTTTTTTAAAAATAAATTTATTTTGATATATAATTAAATAAGTGAATAGGGTGGCACAACAAAGCGAGGAGCCCCGAGGCCTATCGCATTTCTCACAACCATGCTTTGTGAGGGAATGGGGGGGACCTACAATTTTCTGCCGGTTCCGAACGGCTAATCGCGAAAATGCTTCCCATAGAGATTGGGGGGTATTAGAAGATTTAGTTTTCTTCTTTTTGAAAATGGGACAATAACTGTCTTACGTGGATTGACAGACAGGCCTTCATCTGAGCACCAGCTTTGTACTATGTTCAGAGCTGTCTGAAGTCTTCTTGATATTAGTGTTTCTGATGAACCTTGTATGACAATTGCTATATAATCTGCAAAGCCCACTGCATAAATGCCCTGGGTTGCAAGTAACCTTAGTAGGCTGTCTACAACTATTGACCAGATGAGTGGTGAGAGTACTCCACCTTGTGGGCAGCCTCTTGTTGTTAGTGCTGAAATTTCCACTTCTTCGATATTGCTGTGGATAATTCTGCTGTTTAGCATGGACATTATCCAATTGCGAATCACTTGTGGAACGTTGTGGTGCCTTAGCACGGTCTGTAGACACAAAGGAAGTGTTGTTGAAGGCTCCTTCTATGTCGAGAAATGCCACTACGCATATTTCCTTTTTATCGATAGAAAGTTGGATCCTAGTAAGTAGGTCATTCAACGCGGTTTCCGTTGATTTCCCTGGTTGATATGCATATTGTGATGTGGATAGTGGGTGGGTAGCTAATTGCTTGTCCCGGATGTGTCTATCAATGACCTTCTCCATACATTTAAGGTTGAATGACATTAGACTGATTTGCGAAAGAATTTAGGGCTTGGATCCAGATTCCTTCCCGCTTTTTGTCGGGTTAAAATTGAAATTAAATAGCTATGACTTTTGGCATGAATTTTCTTAAACAGATTTAGAACCGATTTAGGACTATCGTGAGAAAAAACGGGACAAACCCTAAGTAAGGACCACCCTAATATACACATATCTCGTTGGGCCAACTTGATGGTATTGAAAAAATATTTGGTAGGTTCGTCTCTAGTGTGTTTTGCTTCATTTAAGGTTTTGCTGTTAAATTAGTTCAATTATGGAAGCAGTAGCAGAGTAATGGGAAAACCTAGATGATTTTAATTTTAGCTAGGCACTTCGAAATACTTTGCCAGTTTTTCTTTTTGAAAGTGAAAATCGAATCACTTTGAAAAGAACAGTCAAAGTTTCGCTACTAAAACCAACATCAACATTTTTACGAAAATTCGATTCACATTCACAAAAGTGTAGGTAAGTAGGTACACCTGCCTACACGTTATACACGACAAAGTTGTATTCAATAAAATTCGTTAATAACTGAAACTTAAAAGCAATAAAAAGACCCCTTTCTGAAAACTTTAAACGACATCTCCAAAATAATAGCCGTGCATTATTTAAACATTTGACATTCGAAATAAAACACTCTCCGAACAAGAGAAAAAAAAACACTTGCCTATTTAAGCCTTTCATCGGCGGCGTCAATGGCAAAATGAAAACGCTATGTCTTTTTAAGTTCAAAGTAACAACTGCTACAAATTTTATTGTGTGCTACCCTGGTACAGCACTCACTTGATGGCAGCATGTTGGAACCTCACTCCATTTGAGTTCGATATTGCTACCTTCGGAAGATTTGTTTCTTTTAAATTATTTCCATGTAATATGTCGTCGAACAAATACTCAGGCGACAACTACACGTACCTACACTGAACGCGCGAGCTGCCTCCAAGGAAAACAACCTTCTGACATTGTTGTGTAGGCATAATAAACACGAGCAAGTCACAACCCTTTTAGTGCTGCTCCAAGTAGGTATACCTAGAGGCTTACTTTGTGAGGATATTGCCATTTGCCACATTTCGACACAGTTGCTGTTTTGCCACCTGCCCGCCCTGGTTTCATTTTAAAGTTTCCCCCTCCCCAATTGTGTTCCGATGCCGACGAAACAGAGTCAGCTAAGCAACCCCTTCAATTTAAATCGTATTCGATGGAGAAAGCTTGTAAGTTGCACGACAAAGAATCTTAAAATACCAGACATACAATGAGTGAGACCGAAAAACCTTCCGTGTAGCTGTCAAAATGTAAAGTAAAAGGATTCCAGCCTCAGCTATATCGCTGTTGTTGCTTTCTATACAATTGCTACACGCTCTTCTTGGAGTTGGGGATGAGTATAGTCGGCGGCAAAAAGGGCTGACGCAGATTTGTATGTACATTGTTAATTAAGTAGTGGTGTTGTTATACATTTCAAATTATTTTATTGTGAAAATTTGCCATTCGACAATTTGTATTACTCGAAACTCGTGTGTATTATTTTGTCGGCACAATGAAATAATGGAAGACTGGATTGTTAGCAAGTTAAATTTTATAGTTCTCAGTTTTACTTTTCAACTTTGTTTTAAATGGAATAGGAAATTGTTTTTGAAAGTTAAATTTTATTGCAATAAGAACTCAATGATTTTGAAATAATTCAAAGCTGCTGCAGTTTGTCGAGCTACCATTGAAACATAAATTACCAAAGGGCCGAATTTGTACACCAACTCATTCATATTCTTATGTTGACATTGAGCTTCGGGTCATTCCACGGTCCACGGTAACACCCGAAACGAACACTTTTCGACTCATAAAATTGTTAATCCTTATGCTGATATTTTTGCGTTTTAATTTTTTTTATTTTCTACGTGTTTAGTTGCTTTATCTGAATTGTAAGATTTGAAGATTTTAGCAAAAGGATAAACAATTTTATGACAAACAATTTTATGAGTCGATAAGTGTTCGTTTCGGGTGTTACCGTGGAATGACCCCTTCATGAAAAGATATTCAAACTTAAAACAAGAATTTTTAACACATATCTAAAAATTGCATTTTTTATAGGTATTTTCTTTCTTACAGTGAACTTTAGTGGCTAGTTGATAAGGCGATTGAGGATTGAGCCAACCTTAAACTTGGATAAAGGTAAGTGCATCAATTATACCTGATAGAATATAACTTTGATCTTGAGGTTCCCCGAACTTTATTATGTTTAAGTATTTGTTTACTATTTTTTAATTGAAAAAAAAAAAAAACTACCTACCACAAATAATTGTTATGGTTTAGAGTTTTGGGGCTGGCCCCCAATAAAACAAATTTGCCATCCCTTGAAGTTAGGGTCTTACTATTGCATCACAGACTCAAATTTTTACTATTTTAATTTTAACTATTATAAGGAAATTTTTGTAATCGTGCGGGCCCTGCAATTCTGTTTTACTGTTAAGTATGTCTGTTTTTATGTCCGTCTCTGCCGCTTGACAGATTCTCTTAAAATACATATGCAGTTACAGTTAGGGTCTGTGAGCCCAGAGAGGCACTATTTTGACGAAACCTTATATTATTAGATGGCCTAGGCTGTTTAAGAAAGATTGCGTACCAACAGTTGAAAAATGGCGTCTTAATTTGTTCGCTTTGTTTTGTGTGATTTCGTTTAGTTCTTCTAATTAATATGCAGTTGGCAATCCTGTACCGCTAAATATCCCCCTCTAATAGTGCGCGACAATCGGTTACAAATGAGCTCTACCTAGATCTACCCATATTCCGTAACTATTGTTTAAGATCCGTAAATCTGAGATGAAAATCCGTTTGTTTCATGGAACTTCGTTTCAGTTTCTTCCATTTCTCGACTTGAATTTGGAAAAACCTTTCTTACGAGTTGCTTGGAGGTGGTGAAGGCAGAAATTCTGCTGTGACCTTTAAGGCAGAATAACCCAGGCAAATAACCAGCTTTCGCGTAAATGTCCCAGCGGATGAATTCAAATGACAGAATCAACGGTGGATTTCAGCAGTCAAAAAAGCAGAAACCCCTGAAGGAGCTACTCCAACATATTTGGCTTAAAGGTCTTTCAGGGTCTTTCAATACTAGGACAGGGTATTGAAGTAGAGATGGTGGCGGATGAGCTCCTGGTGAGCCAACGGCAGCACTCACACCCCTGCAGCAGGGTACTGACACTGGATATTCCAGCCCTTTATGTCCGAAGGGATCCAAAAGGTCCAGGCCCTCCAGGTTGGGGGTTGCGCGTAGGGTTAACTACCCAACCACGTAAAAAAATATTAGTTCCGAAACAACTAATAGCCTCGGATAACGATAATGATTTCAAAGTTGACGACCCAAGCAAACGAAAAAAGGACAATGACCTCCGGATCTGCACGTGGAACGTAAGATCTCTTAACGGACTTGGAGAATTAGCGGACGGCTGCAAAGCAGACATAACCGCCATCCAAGAAGTGCGATGGAGTGGACCGGGCATAAAGAAGATGAAAAACTGTGACATCTACTATGGCGACTGCTACAGACAACAGAAACAGCGCTTATTTGGGTGCGGATTTGTCGTTAGAGGAAGACTCAGGGATAAGGTGATCAGCCAAAATCCAGTCAATGAGCGTATAATTACCATCCGCATCAGGGCTAAATTCGCCAACATTAGCCTTATATGCGCCCACGCCCCCACAGAAGAGAAAGATGACGATTCAAAAGACTGTTTCTACTAGCTCCTCGAAGAAACGTATGAGCAGTGCCCTAGACACGACGTGAAAATCGTTCTTGGCGATTTTAACGCAAAGCTAGGGAAGGAGGACATCTTTGGAAACTCAATCGGTAAGCATAGCCTCCATGACAAAACCTCCGAAAACGGACTGAGGCTAATCGATTTTGCTGCGGGGCTAAATCTTGTTGTAAGTAGTACACGCTTCCCGCATCTCAAAATTCATAAAGGTACATGGCGATCTCCAGATCAATTAACCGTCAACCAAATTGACCATGTTGCGATCGACGCAAGGCACTCTTCCAGTGTGCTAGATGTCCGAACTTTCCGAGGGGCCAACTTTGACTCGGACCACTACCTTGTTGTAGCCAAGGTACGAATGAGGATATCGTGTTCACGACCTGCACGAACTAACGCTGTGAAGAGATATGACGTCTGAAAGCTACAAATGGCAAGAGATTGCCAATGCCTTTTCCAATCGAGTGTCCCTTCAATTATCCTTGAATCCCATGCCGTCAGCATTAAGCATTGAAGACCAGTGGCAGCAATGCCAAGAAGCCATCAGAACCGCTGCCTCTGAGTTTCTGGGTTTCACTCGGCCACCAAACGAAACCCATGGTTCGATGAAGAATGCAGGCAGGCAAATGCAGCCAAACAAAAATCACGACAAATGCTGATGCATAAACGAACAAGGGCTGCTTACGATGAGTATAACAAGATCTACAAGGAGAAAAGAAGGGAAGAACACCGACTTCTCAAAAAGAAAAAGAAGCAGCATGAGAAGCGCTCGTTTGAGGAAATAGAGAGGTGCCATGACAGGAACGAGATTCGGAAGTTTTACGAAAAGGTAAAAAGATCCTGCCAGGGTGGCAAGCCCCGAACTCAAGCCTGTAAAGACCAGCAGGGAAACATAGTTATAGAGTCACAGTCGCTACTGAGGATCTGGAAAGATCATTTCTGCAGACTGCTTAACGGCGATGAGGACACAAATTCGGCTGTCAGGCAGATTGGCCCATTCAGCTTGGACGATGATCAAGAATGCCGTCCTCCCGACCTAGAGGAGGTTAATAAGACTGCAGGTGCAGATGGCCTTGATGCCGAACTCTTCAAGGCAGCTGGAGACCAGTTGGAAAGTAGCATGCACCAGCTGATCTGCATGATATGGTCGGAAGAAAGCATGCCCAATGAATGGAACCTCAGTATCGTATGCCCGATCCTAAAGAAGGGAGACCCTCACAATTGCGCCAATTACAGAGGGATAAGCCTCCTTAACGTCGCTTATAAGATCTTGTCTTCTGTAATATGTGAACGTCTGAAACCCCACGTCAACAACTTGATAGGTCCTTATCAATGTGGTTTTAGACCAGAGAAGTCCACAATAGACCAAATTTTCACATTACGGCAGATCTTGGAAAAAACCCGAGAACGTAATATCGATATTCACCATCTTTTCATCGATTTCAAGGCCACGTATGACAGCATTTACAGAGACGAGCTGTACAGAGCCATGTCTATTTTCGGCATCCCTGCAAAACTCGTACGACTATGCAGGATGACTTTGGAGAATTCACGCTGCTCCGTCAACGTCGACCTTTGATGTCGAAAAAGGTTTTAGGCAAGGCGACAAACTGTCATGCGATTTCTTCAACATCATACTTGAACAGATTGTAAGAAACTCTAACGTCAACACCAGAGGAACAATCTTTCAAAAGTCTGTACAATTACTCGCCTACGCAGACGATATTGACGTAATGGGAAGAAAAAAGCGTGATGTCATAGGTGCTTTTGCGAGTATTGAAACAGAAGCGGCAAAAATGGGTTTGATGGTTAATGAAGGCAAAACGAAGTATATGCTGTCATCAAACAAGGACACAGAACATCGACGAATTGGACAAAACGTCACAATAGACAGACATAACTTCGAGGTAGTACAGGACTTCGTCTACCTAGGATCCGCTGTAGACACGGACAACAACATCAGTGCGGAGATCAAACGGAGAATAACTCTTGCCAACCGTTGCTTCTTTGGGTTAAGAAGGCAATTGAGAAACAAAACCCTCTCTAGAAAAACCAAGGTGACCTTGTCTAAGACCTTGATCATCCCAGTCCTGCTTTACGGCGCGGAAGCATGGACTTTATCGAAAGCGGATGAGGAAACCCTTGGTCGTTTCGAAAGAAAAATTCTCCGAATGATCTTTGGTCCCGTATGCGAAAACAATGTGTGGAGAAGAAGATACAACAACGAGCTGTATGAGCTGTACCGCGACATGGGCATAGCCAGAAGAGTACACATCGCGATTCGCGAGGCTACGATGGTTGAGCCATGTAGAGCGGATGGACCCAAACGCTCCGGCTCGTCGGGTGTTCGAAAGCACATTTCAGGGAAATCGCGGAAGGGGAAGACCTCGTCTTAGGTGGCGCAATCAAGTGGTTGAAGACCTCAACCGACTTGGAGTGCGAAACTGGAGAGAGCTCGCCCGAAATCGAAGTCGTTATAGAAGGATGTTGGTTGAGGCCCAGGTTCACCCCGAACTGTAATGCCCATACCTAAGTAAGTAAGTAACCCATTAAACATGGACGTGATCCAGAATGCCGTCATCCCGATCAAAATTATATTAAACTTTCCATATATAATCCAAAGAAATTCAGGTGCACATGATCTTAATGCCGAACTTTTCAGCTGGAGATCAGCTAAAAAAAGCATGAAAAACTAAATGAAATTATGCTCGATGAATAGAAATTTAGGAAAGTATGTATGTGACGATCCTAAAAACAGACCCTCACATTTGCCAAAATTATTTAAGAATAAGTACTCGTAACCTAGCAGATAAGGCATTGCCTGCTTTAATGTTAACGTCTGAAGCTTAACTTCAAAAATTTGTAAGGTTCTTATCAATTTGATCATAGACTAGAAAAGCCGAAGTCACGCTGCTCCGTCAAGGTCGGTAAAGAACTCACCGAAACCTTTTATATCGGAAAAGGCTGTATGATGAGCTTTATCGTGACATGATGAGCATATCTAGATGGAGGAGACATGAAGAGCGGGTGGACAAAAAAGCTCCGGCTTGACGGGTTTGCGAAAGCACACTGCAAGGAAGTCGTGGAAGGGGAAGACGTCCTTTTAGGTGGGGAGTCATGTCCAAGATACCAGAACCAACTTACGATTGCGAAACTCGAGAGACGTCTGCCTGAATCAAAACTGTTGGGAAAAGATGTATGCTGAGGCCCGAGAAGGGGCAGTTATGCCCACCTCATTAAATGATCCTTTTATTTTATTTAATCAAAATCTGTGTTTGTGGTCGTTTAAACTGAGTAGCAGGAAAGGCTGACGCTTACCAACCTTTCCTGCCACACATAAAAAATATTATTGAACATATTGTGCTTTGCTTCAAATACTCAAGCCATACAATTCGTGCTCACTTTACATTACATTTACATTAGAAAACAGCTTTCATTCTAATGAGGACGTCATTGAGTGCAATGTCAGATATTCTTCATTAACTTTAAAGGAATTTATTGATAGGTTGGGTGAAGACAAGAAAATAGTTTGAGGAGGGTTTTTTCCCCCGTTTATCAGGAAAGCAGTTTTAAGAAAATTTAATCAAAATGAAAAACCTTTTAAATTTAACTGAGTCACTAGCCCTACGTAGTTATAAGGCTTTGAAAAGCTTATACTTTTTTCTACAATCAGCTTTCTAGTTGAAAGTTGTGAAGGGTTATTAATTAATCCAGATTTTGAAGCGACCCCTCCCCACAACATCTCCGTTTTTGGGTTCTGGGAATCTGTTGCCTCTTATAAAAACACCCTGTATACATTTCTCTCCACCTGAATAGTGTCACAAAAGAATTCTTGCCCATTGTTATGAATAAAGAAGCTCTAACAAGACCGCGATTCCTGTGTCTGATTGAAATCTCCCTACCAGAAAGAAAAGTAAATTTGGACTTTGTTTCACTCAGTAATTAATTTTTGTTATATTCATTGCCAAACCGTTACATAATGTAACTTACATTAACATAACCAAATAAAATCTAAACTCTCCAATTTCACAACGAATAGTAAAGTATGAAGGTACCTTATAAATAGGTATGTACAAAAGCAAAATTAACATGCTTTGGTTATTAAAGGGAACTTACGGTAGATTGAAGATAACAACATTTCCATGTCGGTTATGTGTGTATGATGTATAGCATGTATTAAAGGTACGTAGTACGTACACCATATCAAAATACAAATAACTTTTTTGCAAATTTATCAAAATTTGAACATGCGTATAATGAATTTCACCTGCCAAGTTATCTAATTAATTGAAGCGCTTTCCGCAAAACATCCAATATTTTATTACCATACCCCCAGGTCCCAGGATCCGGAGATATGTATCAGAGAGTGCCCCTAAACACATCAAACCGCATACACGTACACACTTTCGTACAGCTACTAGCTTCCTCCACTTAAAATACAAAACCACATCGTTCCGCATGGGGAACCGAAAAAGATAAATTGCCAAAAATATCCAATAAAAATATCATCATAAACCAAAAGCGGAAAAACATAAACTCCGACATACTATCGCCAGTGTGTAGCTGTAGAGGTATGTGTGTTGTACGAGTAGACCTGTTAGTAGGCGTACAACCAACCCCTCGATATGGTATACCATCAGGCGAAAAAAAAAACAGAAATAACCACCCAAACAGGCAGCAATAGCAACTTGATGACGGTGTAGGTTTATAAATTCGATGGAGAGACCACTAATCTAAACGCAATCATCCATTAAATCACAATTTCCTTGCAATTCCGAACATTTCCCCCATAAAATATCTGGGCCCAGTCCCCCCGACCACGGTTTGGAACAATTTCTGAACTCTTGTCGACAAGCGACGACGACGACGGCAGTGGTGGTGGCAGTGCCGAATTGAAATCCTTCCACCATCTCCGCACCACCTCCATAACACTCACCAACTGCTTTTGGCGTGGTCGCTTTGTTTATTCCCAAAATGCCATTGATTTTTATATTCTTATATGGATCCACATGTCGCGGATTTTCATTCATGGCCCAAATGGTATGGTCTTCAGGCAGAACCAGAGGTAAAGCCCAGAAGGAGTGTGGCCCATGCATTCCAAGATAGACATACATGGTGTGGGAAATTTTTGGAAAAAGTTGCCAATACTTTATCCCAACGTTATTGCATGTCCCTACACATAGATCACACATGATATCCACCGCCAGGTCCTGCTATGCGAAATTTAATTTTGCCAGCAATCGTGGTGGTTTATCGCTCCTGCATGGCATGCAAACACTGAATATTAGTATTGTGGGATTGACAGGGCCGCATTTCGACTGAACAAAGAGAGACTTTGCTGTGACATGCGATAGATAAACTAATAATACTTTCCGTTCACCAAGCTTCATTGTTTTTCTTAAAAAAAAAATAGTGCTTTTATTCCTTGCTCGCTTTTATTCAAATGATTTAGGTTAATTATTTTCACTCAAAAGCACTACAAATTTACATTTAATTTTGAAACATCAACATTATTTTTAGAATTTAGACGAGTAAACTATAACTAAGTATGCGAATTATTTTGGATGCTTATGTCAAATATAAGGAATGCACTTAAAAAAAACTATCCTTTAAGTATATTAGGTCACTATAGTAAGTTTAAGTGCGCACTGGCTTAGCCCTGCACGACGGTCTGTACTACTATCTATACTATAGTGCAATTTTAAGCCCTTACATATTTTTATATAGGGTAAATGGGGGAAGAGATGCCTCTGTTTTTTAAAAATCAGTATAATTTGTTTACTAAAGCGAAATAAACTTTATTTATATAAAAAACTTAATAATGGATTTGTTTTATTAAAAATAACACAAAAGAGAAATATATTGCATGTGCCATCTCTCCCTGCATGTGTGGGAGAGATGTCGCATAGCAAATTTATTAAATTTAATACATTAAACAGGCTTTTCCCTTCCTGATCTCGTCCACAGTCCATACTCAGAGTAGATTCAAACGTTTTGTACCGTGTACAGTTTTCATGCAGCCATTTCAGACATACAGAACATTGGATTCAGTCTTCCCTTTTCGTTGTTTTGAAATAGTTTTCCCAACATTCAGAAAATACATTTGGATCGTCCGTGGACTAAACTTTTCTCTTGATTAATTTTTTTTTTCTTTTTTTTCGTTTCGGTGGCTTCAAGGATTTCTTTTTTCAATTTAAATAGAAGAAGTCAACCAATTGCCTACGATTAGAAAAAACGGCACTGAAACTTCGGCAGTGGTGAAATTGATTGCGTTAGTTTTTATGCCGTTAGTTTGTTTGTACCTATCGCTGGTAGTTAGAATTACCGGTTCCAGGATTGCTTCAGAACATGAAATGGCCATTCCGTAAATAATAGCCGTTAGTTCTTGAACTTCTGGCTTCTGGCTCAAACAATTTCTCTGCTCTTCAGAGGGACATTCTTTTGTCAATGCTTTCTCGGGCTTCTTCTGTCCAACTAGCCCTGGTTTATGTGCAGATGTATTTAAGGGGCATACTGGAGCTTAATACTCTATTTAAATACAAAAGCCAGTTCAGCATACGGTATCTTCTCAAAAAAAAGTGCTGCATCTCTCCCAAAATGAAGGAGGACTCATAGGTCCCGTTCAGATGGAAAGGGTTAACAAATAATAGTTCAATCTTCAGTCTCAACCAGGGCCGCTGAAAAAAAAGCTGGAGTTGGGTGTAGTAACTGACGAGCTTATCCCCTACGTTTCATAAGAGTAAATTTTTTGTCTTCAAATGGCAAAAACGGTCTTGTTTTCTAGTTTTCTTGTACCTACTCTACGTCTACATATACCTGACCCCCGAAAACTCCGTGTTCGATTTAACTTCTCTTTGTTGGATTTGTCTTACCCTTATAGCTAAAAACTGTACGTTCTTTTTTTACGTGCATGTGTGTTTATCCAAGTGGATAAAAAAAAAATGGATTTATTTGCAACTATAAACGGAAAGTCACTAGTAGCACTTCCGTATAATATAAGCATTGTGATTGGTCTCAGATGCAACAACCTTTGTTGTAGTTAAAGTTAAAAATGATCATCTGTCTGTCAATTTTATCCAAACTTTATTTTTCTCGAAGAAAAAAAAATTAATACTTTCCAATTGGCTTCTTCCTTTTTTCACCAAAAGGCGCCAATATAGAAAACTGAAAACTAAGAATGCGGCCCTGCAGACCGTAAAACTTATCCATAGATGTTCCGTTGTGCGACTATGGTACGAGTATGTAGAACAATAATCCTACTCAGGGAACAGACATTAAAAATACCAATCGTCATCCCCTCTAGGCTGTGAGTTGGGGATCCCCCAAGAACACACGCCAGTCATAAATTATATCCAATAAACCGACCTAGGTATGTAGGTATATGTTCTCTTTTAGATGTTACCTGAGCGAGAAAGCGCTGCTTCCTGCCATAGAACTGCTATATCCTATATGTGAGGTCACACCCACCCTGACATAGGTGCGCATTATGTGCCAGAATCAGCAGGAATCGAGGGCGAAGGCACTTTTAAACGTGAACCAGTGTTTCCATAATGTTTTATTCCTGTGTTCTACTCAAATCCCAATCAATTTTCGTTCTATCGTTCTCGATTTTTCTTTATCGTTTTTTTTTGCGATTTTTTTTTTTTGTTGCCAATTCTGGTTCGATACTTTGAAATGAAATCCTAAAAGCTATTCGCCACTATATCCGAGGCAAAAATTAAGGGTGTACGTACAAGGTTTGATGTAGCAGGTGGGGTTGGATTGGGTGGAATCAACCAGCAGCGATCCATCTTTCTACACGCTAACATCTTTTGTGTCCTTTTTTGCGCTTTGCATCACACGGAGTTCGCTTGTACATGTTTTCTGCGCATCCTTACTTCCATTTTGTCTCCACAAAATAACGTTGTGCAGCAGTTGTGGTTGTTTCCGAGCAGCAGTATCTAGAATGGTATGTATCTGAAGTTGTAGTAAAGCGATTTTTCCCGCATTGTTTTTGTTTTCCCCATTTCTGGTATTTTTGGTTGTTCATTTCTTTTTTTCTTTTTTTTTTTGCTTTTGTTGAGAAAGTTTTGAGGGAGTGAGAAGTGGTGGTTTTGGAATTTCATCACGTCAGCAGTTTGTGCCATCCCGCACTCTGAAAGAACACTGGTACATCATTTAACCAGCATTTCCACTTGGGCTTCTTCCTCCTGCTCCTTCTGGTGGTGGTGCAAAATTGTTCTTGAGCAAATCGAAATCTTCAGTTGTTTTACCTTTTTCCGGACGTCATTTGGGGGTTGTAATGTTTTGTTTCTTTCGAACACAAGACAGACTTTGTAAACCTTTTTTTACTTATGGTACCAATAGATGAATAAGTAGGTAAGTAAGCTGTTTTTTCCTTCTTTTTGTTAAACACAGTCACTTGTAAAAACCAAACTATTTGTTTATAACTTTGACATTTGCGGGAAAGGTAAATAATCAACATGATCTTGTTACATCTTCAAAAATTTTTCAACTAACTTCTGTAGGTACTTTTAACTTGAAGCCCCACAATTGTTACTTAAAGAAAGAAAATATTCGGATACAACGCAACTTTTCTTTCAACCATTCCTGTGAAAGATGGAAGTCGCGTTTTGTCTTGGTAACCGACGAAAAGGCATTGCGGGACTTCTTAAATTGACGACCGGGACCGGGTTTCCGGCTATTTTTTAAAGGAAACTCTGCAGATTATTGGAAAATCATTTGTTTCTTAAAACTAACCGCCTGGTTTCGGGAGTTTTTCATGCGGAATAATAAAATTATAAGATCAAACTGCAAAGAATAACTCAATTCTCAGCCAGCTGAAATTGGTCCGTCTACCAGTAGAGCAAAAGGCTTTCCAAAAGAACTCTCTGCGGTACTGTCCAAAATTTCCAGATGCGAGACATCTCTCAAAATTCAGGACAGTTCGGAAGCCCAGTCTCATTGCACTCTTTTGTCGGTTTCGATCGGCTAAATAGGAAAGCTCTTTTTTATGGCAGCATTAATCTCGAAGGACTTGCCAGGCTTTTTTAGTGTGGGAGTCGGCGAAAATTACACGCATAGGACTTTGATGAGAATTGAAATCTTCAGCAGTGCATTAATGATGAGTAAACGTCTGAACACTTAAGAAAATCGACGTCTTCTTTGGTCGGTTTTGAGCAACGACGAACATTAAACTCACAAGCACGATCGGGAAAAAAACACTAAGACCTTACCCAAACTATTCTACGACGCATTTAATTAATTTTTTGTAATAACTATGAACTGAAATCAAAAATTCGTTTCAGAGCATTTTCCATGTAAGGTCTTACAATTATCTAACATATTGCCGAAGTCCCGCAGCGACTATAATAAGAGCAAAGTAAGTTTTGTCAATAGATCAATAATTACAAGGATTTTTTGGTGATCTTCGGATAAGTGCCAAAGAAACTTCCTATAGCTTCGATTTAAAGAAACATTCTTAGTTTAAAGAAATAAGAAATTCCGAGATAAATGTCTTCATTGGGACTTAGACCCGGCACCGGGGCGTGAGAGTTAGCATGTCTGCGTGTTAATCCATAGAGGTTCGTGGTTCGAATCCCAACGGAAGCAAAATGGTTTTTCCACGAATATCGCATTTCGCGAGGAATTGGCAAAGTCCTCCGGTAGTGAATTCATTTCCATGAAAAGCGCTTTCTTAATCAGCCTTTCGGAATCGGCAGAGAATTGTAGTTTGTGGCAAAAAATTTTAGGTTGTGAGAAATGCGCTAGGCTCGGGGCTCTTCGATCTGTTGCCCCACCCTATTTACTTATTTTAACGGGACCTAGACCCATAGTAGTTATTTAGCATATGTACTATATAAAATTATTTTCATCCTCTTCATTTCTACGATCATTGCTATCTCGAAGGGATCAAACCTCTCCCACTTAATTGCTTCATATTAATGATCCGCTAGTGGGGTACACCGCGTTGACCTCAGAATGCGTGGGCGAAATTCCCGGTCTTAAATTGTTCGCTGTCTGAGGCCAACCAAATCCTAATTAGATAGATTTTTCTGCACCTATAGTGTTTTGATCTGACTCGCGATCGTCACTGAACGTTGTCTTATCGCCTTTCTGAACAGGTTTTCTGGATCTTTTTTTTATAAATCGTACTGTCAGCATATCGTTCTTTTCTTGTGTGTTGCGCAACATTGTGAACCGTCTTTCCTTGAGCTTAGGGAGCATTTTTCTATCACAGAAGATGGCGGAGACTACTTGACACTTCATCCACTCGATTATTGATTTAGTATTGATTGATTCACTTCTACCCATTGATTCCAGATATTTGAACTTTTCACTCTTGATAAGCACATTTCCGTTACCCAATACCTTGTAAAACTCTTTACCCATACTTTAAGCTTGCAGGGAGGTTCCTCATTTATGATGACTTCATCATCAGCAAAAAATAGTTGATGTTCTTTGCTGTTCTGTACTTTATCATTCAGCACGAAGCCTAATAATGAAGAGAAGACCAGGACGCTTCCTTGGTGTATAATTACTGTGACCTGAATTGCTTCGTTGACTCCAACACGGGACACATATAATAAGATCTCGTATACTTGTCGATTGAATGCTTTTCCGAAGTCAGCCAACACAAGTTTCAAGTCCTCTAAAGGATCACGATGTTTGTCAATCTTGGATTGCATCAATTGTTGACTTGCTAGTGACAAACCGCATATGTTAACGGATAGCTTTATTATTTACCATAGTCGGCTCTCCGGTACCCACTTAACTGTCTGCAAAGTGCCGGACATCAGCTTTCGGTCCTCCGTTTGTACGTAAATAGAAGTTAATTCTTAATTGGCCCTTAAACTGTCTTAAATATGCAAAGTATAGGATGTCTCTTATTTTAAAAGATACTTTGCATTTGCTGATTTGAATTCATTTAATTTTTTTTTGTAATATTTATAAGCAAGCAGTGACGAATGTATCTCCTTGTCCTTTTTTCACTAGTTGGCAATTGGCATGCAAAATAAGCTGTCAACCAATAAATTGGGATAGGTAATGGTTTTATGAAAAATGAAGAATTAGTTTTATTTAAATTAGGGTTTTTGAACTATTGGTATTTTTATATGACTATTAAGTTAGTGGTTATCGATATTTCTTTCAAAGATGCTTTAAGCATCGGCTTATTGAAAAGTGTTGAATCAAGTTATAAAGTGTAAACCTTTTAATTTACATTCGTTTATAAAATTCTCTGTTGTTTTCATCCACAATCAATATATATACCAAGGTATTGAGATGTTCAGTTATTTTTCCAAAGACAAACAAAAAAATACAAACTTTCTTGAAACAGTAGGATCACCAACAATCTAGTAATGAAAAATGAGCTAAATCTAAGCTATGAACTATTTTTTGACTTTGACTTTACGATACGTACGCATTTCCTCAAGGAAAAAAAAAAGAAAAGCTCCGCCAACTAAAGTTTGAACATCCCTGTTCATACCCCCATGACTGAGTATAACACCCCCACCATTTTGATGTAGTTGCTGTGTTTGCTGTATCATTTTAGTATACTTCATCGGGATAACGAATTGATAGCTGTGTAGCTGTTTGCTTTAACTTGCTTTGTACGTTGATCCTTGCCACAATCGATACTACTCCACCGTTCACCGCGTACCTACACCGCTACGTCAGACTGAGATTGCCGACCGCCTTAATACTATTGCCCCTGCTCCTCATTTTACTCTGGAGCTACCTTTTTTTTTACGAAACCAGTTCCTGGTTTGTTCAATCAATATACGTGCTGAATTCTTAAACAGCCAGGATGAGTGGCGTTTGTGTGTTATTTAAGCTTTCAACTATGTTCTTGGGGGAATATAAAACAATAATGTTTTAGTTGTATAGATGTGTACTATACCGCAATCCTACACAAACACTCCCTTATAGCAACATTCCCGTATAGGGGTAATAGAATATCGAAGGAAAAAAACAAAAGGAAGAAAAGAAAAAAAAACTAAAGGAAAAGGGTTGATCCTTTTAATGAAACTTATCGAAGTTTATTTTAAGAAAACTAGAGATGACAAGGAAAATAGCGACCATCCTCACAAGGATGTGGTCCAATGCCCTCTGGCCGAACGAGAACGAGAACTATGACTCTGACTTTGAGGGTTAGGTTGGAGTAGTTTTTTGGTTTTCTATTTTGAAACACTCTCTCGTCCCTCCCTCTCGAAGGACTAGTTTCTCGTTTTGCCGCATATTGCAAACGAAATTGCAAAAAACTAGCATCGGTAGTTGCAAAAATATGAAAATGTTGATGGAAATGATGCGGTTCGCTAATAAAAGCGAAAAACTTTTTTCGTTAAAACTTTTATATTAAACTTTTGCGCAACACCGCAGCTGAAATGAATTAGCTTTCTAATCCTTAAGGCTGAGTTAATTTGTAATTAAATGACTGCAGGCCGCTGTTGCCATATTAAGCTGCCAGTGCCAGACCATGTGTTGCCAATGAGAGCACATAATGTCGGTGCGACTGACGCATTCATAGTTGACAGCTACTTTAGGATGTCTTTGAATTATGTTGTTTCATAACAAGAAGCACTTGACAAAGTAAGCGAAGTGTTTGTGAATTTAGCCAGTGCGCTTTTTGGTGTGATACTAAAAAGGCAAATAACAATAAATAGGTGAGAGCAGAGTTTATTCGGAGTTCATGATTTCTTACAAGTCTAACATCTGTGAATTCTTAAAAAACGGAAAAATTACTTGGACTGATGGTTATTATACTCGTTCTGTATTGAAAATGAGTTTTTCGAGTTTAGAAAAATTTCTAAAACTCTTTTATTTTTGCTATTTTCTTGAACTTCAAAACACCTACTCGATTGCCGATACTGAATCACAGCTGAATATTTGCCAAAGACACATTCCACGGCGTTGTCATTCGAAAGCACCGTTTCCCTTTCGAACACGGTCATTGAGTTGAGTTAAGCGCTGTTAGTGGTTAGATTGAGGACCATCTGTAGATACGCACAAGGCACAACCGAGTGATGTTGTCATTTGTTAATTGCTCTGCAGCGGAGCGTGCTCTTAAAACACCACTGGCGAAATTCATTTTGTCTAAAGATCACCACGAGCCCTGTTAGACAGACAATTTTTGTGGATGATATGGAATGTCAAACTGATGATGAGGGTGAAGTATAACGCATAGTACGTCAATCCTATTACACCGTTCAACACTTTGAAATGCAGATGATTTGTTCATGAGTCCTGTCGTGTCACTTTCGGCGAGACAATCCCACCCTGCCAAATTGAGTCCCCGCATTAAAAATATATACCTACCCAATAGGTATACCCAACCCTTAGTTGTCGCCTTCCATTTCAATTAAGAAGCCAGTAGTGTCTTTTTTTGGCGATTGTCATTCTCATTGACAGGTCCATTGGCGCTATGGGTAGCTCTAGCTATACCTATAGGTGAGAGACCAGTTGGTCTTACGTTTCAAGGAGTTTATCGAAATCATTTAGATTTTACTTCATTTTTTGTTGTTGTTGTATAGAGGATTAAGGGATTTTCTGTATAACAAGGACAAAATTCTGTATGTTAGACGTTAAATGCCTTGGGGTGATGCCTTAGACAATGTTTTCGGGTCAGGTTGTACAAATTCGGAACATGTTTTGGCTATTTTAAAAGCCATTTTGTATAGATGATATAGTTTTGTTGAATGGGGATTGAGAACACCGTACCATATGAGATTTAAATTAGTTAAGTGGATAGAGTGTATAGAGGTAATGGGTGTAAGAAAGGAGTGCTATTTCAGGTTTTCGTATGTCACTTTTGCAGTTGTAAATGGGATTTTGTTTGTTGTAAGGGATGTTTTCTAATTGAAAACATGCATCTCAAATCACATTGCTTTGAGCAGATGATGTTATATTGAACTGAGGTGCCTCTGATATGATGTTTGGTGTAAACCTAGGTATAGCCTTAGCCTCTTTAATCCAGCTTGCCATTATAATACCTATTTTAAATTTATAGGTGGGTGTGTTGTGGAATTGAAATGAGGGTTTACTGTCTATTATTCAATGAAAACATAAAATGTGTTTTTCTACCGAACGAGTGCTTGTGAAATATAGAAGATTTAAAAAAGTTTTCTTTGCTAAAAATCGAACTATACATAGGGTAAACGCACTAGAACACATTGACCTTTTTTTGCGATTAATAGATAAATCACTCAAAAAAATCCACAAACAACAACAAACATGGGTCCTTCAATGTGTCCTATACATGCATGCAGAGTTTCAGGTACTCGAAATGCGTACTTTAATCACTACGCATCATTTTATTGTTCAAGGTTTGAAGGTGCAGCCTCGTTGTCGATTTAGGTAAAAAAAAAAAATAGAACAGTTTTTAGTAGTAAGCAATTGAACAAGTAATAGTTAATTTATTGTAATGGAAAGTCATTGGTTTCGTTGGAAATATGATCAACTAAAACAATTTGCAAAAAAAAACCAAATTTAATAAAATCTTTGCCATTATTTGTGGTGTCCGGGCACTAACACCAAAATTGAATATGTTTTTCAGTACCCAGACATGCTGTCCGGGTACTAACAATGTGCTATTATCATGTATTTTCAGTACCCAGACAGGGGTTGTTTCTTAAAATTATTGTGTCTGGATACCAAATTAAAAGCGTTAACGAACCTAGACCAGTCATTTTAAGAGACTTAATCATTGAGAGATTTAATTATTTAAAGAGACAAGCCCTGTATGGATACAAAAAATGTGCGCTTATCTTATATTTTCAGTATCCAGGCAGGGCTTGTCTCTTAAAATAATTGTGTCTGGGTACTAAAACAAAGGCATCCGGGTACTAAATTTTGTGCTGTTCGGGTACTAACGCAAATGGAACTTTTCTGAATTGTGATTTTATTCATATTAACAATGATTCCTTTGCAATTTACTTGAACGCAATATTATTGAGAAATGTCTATATTCTTACAATCAATAAAAGTTTCCGCGGTGCGGTAGCATTTATGGTTACGAAATGGTTTGAAGTCAAAGTTGAGAAAAAAATTAATTGTCCGGGTACTAGTGCGTTTACCCTAGGTATTTATAAAATTTAAAGACACGAGTTGGCGCGGTGTTAACAGACTTTAAAAAAAGAGCATGTAGGCCTTGAGACACATGGCATACATTTAGTATAGACATCGGATGTGAGTTTGATTGCATTTAATAACAGTCACCTGGAAAGAAATGTGACCGCTTTAGTCACGGATATGGCTATATTACGTACCTATAAGACCCTAGTACAGACTACAGACAGCAGACACCATACTATAGGACGCTTAAATGACCTTAAGTATGTCAGTGGCAAAAAGACGTATTTTTTGTTTGCGTATAGATATTTTTAGTTTGGAATTTCAAACAAAAGTAAAAGCAACAGGGCTGGCCTTAGCTAAACTAGCACCCTGTATACCTACTTTTTCTAAGTTTAGTGTTATTTTTCAATTCGTGTTATTTTGAGCTGAATTCTGGGTAGGTGTGCAAATTAAAATCCAGCACAGGTGTGATGAGTGTGTTGTTATTTGAACGAATATTATTTGTTTTCTTTTTAAACGTCAGCATTTGTTCGCAAACGGACTGAGGCTAATCGATTTTGCTGCGGGGCTAAATCTTGTTGTAAGTAGTACACGCTTCCCGCATCTCAAAATTCATAAAGGTAAATGGCGATCCCCAGATCAATCAACCGTCAACCAAATGGATCATGTTGCGATCGACGCAAGGCACTGTACCAGATGTCCGAACTTTCCGAGGGGCCAACTTTGACTAGGACCACTACCTTCTTGTAGCCAAGGTACGAATGAGGATATCTTGCTCACGACCTGCACGAACTAACGCTGTGAAGAGATATGACTTCGGAAAGCGACAATCGCAAGAGTTTGCCAATGCCTTTTCCAATCGAGTGTCCCTTCAATTATCCTTGAATCCCATGCCGCCAGCATTAAGCATTGAAGACCAGTGGCAGTAATGCCAAGAAGCCATTAGAACCGCTGCCTCTGAGGTACTGGGTTTCACTCGGCCACCAAAACGAAACCCATGGTTCGATGCAGGCAGGCAAATGCAGCCAAACAAAAAGCACGTCAAATGCTGATGCATAAACGAACAAGGGCTGCTTACGATCAGTATAACGAGATTTACAAGGAGAAAAGAAGGGAGGAACACCGAATTCTCAAAAAAAAAAAAAAGAAGCAGCATGAGAAGCGCTCGTTTGAGGAAATTGAGAGGTGCCATGACAGGAACGAGATTCGGAAGTTTTACGAAAAGGGAAAAAGATCCTGCCAGGGTGGCAAGCCCCGAACTCAAGCCTGTAAAGAACAGCAGGGAAACATAGTTGTAGAGTCACAGTCGTTACTGAGGATCTGGAAAGATAATTTCTGCAGACTGCTTAACGGCGATGAGGACACAAATTCCGCTGTCAGGCAGATTGCCCCATTCATCTTGGACGATGATCAAGAATGCCGTTCTCCCGACCTAGAGGAAGTTAAGCTGCCATATGCAAACATAAATCAAATAAGACTTCAGGTGCAGATGGCTTTGATGCCGAACTTTTCAAGGCAGCTGGAGATCAGTTGGAAACTAGCATGCACCAGCTGATCTGCATGATATGGTCGGAAGAAAGCATGCCTGATGAATGGAACCTCATTATCGTATAATATCCTAAAGAAGGGAGACCCTCACAATTGCGCCAATTACAGAGGGATAAACCTCCTTAACGTCGCTTACATGATCTTGTCTGCTGTAATATGTGAACGTCTGAAACACCACGTCAACAACTTGATGGGTCCTTATCAATGTGGTTTTAGACCAGAGAAGTCCACAATAGACCAAATTTTCACATTAAGGCAGATCTTGGAAAAAACCCGAGAACATAATATCGATATTCACCATCTCTTTATCGATTTCAAGGCCCCGTATGACAGTATTTACAGAGACGAGCTGTACAGAGCAATGTCTAGTTTCGGCATCCCTGATGCAAAACTCGTACGGCTATGTAGGATGACTTTGGAGAATTCACGCTGCTCCGTCGAGGTCGGTAAGGAACTCACCGAAACCTTTGATGTCGAAAAAGGCTTTAGGCAAGGCGACAAACTGTCATGTGATTTCTTCAACATCATACTTGAAAAGATTGTAAGAAACTCAAACGTCAACACCAGATGAACAATCTTTCAAAAGTCTGTACAATTACTCGCCTATGCAGACGATGTTTATGTAATGGGAAGAAATAAGCGTGATGACATACGTGCCTTTGCGAGTATTGAAACAGAAGCGGCAAAAATGGGTTTGATGGTTAATGAGAGCAAACAAAGTATATGTTGTCATCAAAACGGGACAAAACGTCACAATAGACAGACATAACTTTGAGGTAGTACAGGACTTCGTCTACCTAGGATCCGCTATAGACACGGAAAACAACATCAGTGCGGAGATCAAACGGAGAATAACTCTTGCCAACCGTTGCTTCTTTGGGTTAAGAAGGCAATTGAGAAACAAAACTCTCTCCAGAAAAAACCTTGAACCAGACCTTGATCATCGTAGTCCTGCTTTTCGGCGGGGAAGCATGGATCTTATCGAAAGCGGATGAGGAAACCCTTGGTCGGGTCGAAAGAAAGATTCTCCGAATGATCTTTGGTCCGTCCGGTATGCGAAGACAATGTGTGGAGAAGAAGATACAACAACGAGCTGTATGAGCTCTACCGCGACATGGGCATAGCCAGAAGAGTACGCATCGCGAGGCTACGATGGTTGGGTCATGTAGATCGGATGGACCCAAACGCTCTGGCTCGACGGGTTTTCGAAAGCACATTGCAGGGAAATCGCGGAAGGGGAAGACCTCGTCTTAGGTGGCGCAATCAAGTGGATGAAGACCTCAACCGACTTAGAGTGCGAAACTGGAGAGAGCTCGTCCGGAATCGAAGTCGTTATAGAAGGATGTTGGTTGAGGCCCAGGTTCACCCCGAACTGTAATGCCTACCTAAGTAAGTAAGTATTTGTTCGCACAAGATTTAAAACTAAATTTTCTAAAATAAATTTATTTAAACTAATTTTTCTTGAGGCTATCTCTTAAAAACGCACCCTCTGAACTTTGCGCTCTGTGCATTTTCACATCTTGCACATATGGTTGGTCCGACCATGAAAATACTGGAATGAGTGGTAGTCAGCAACAAACGTGGATGTAATCAATTTGCTTCAAATACTATCGTTTAAATAATATCGTCATCAGGATCGAAATGGTGTCCAAATTGAAACTTAAACTGATTTCGGCGATTTTCATTTGCCAACACTCACGTGTCAAGCAAACAACATTTTGAGTGTTTCACAAACCACAATAATCCGTTGGTTCTATTTAACGATTGGAACTAGTAAAAGCTGCTTGCAAATGAAAATCCAGATTTCAGCGTTTTGCGTTTTTTTTTATTTACGGTCGTCATAAGTTGTTTCCGAGTTTCTTAAAGAGGTTAAAATACTCCCGAAATATTTTTCTTATATTTTGACTTTCGTCCTCAATACAAAAATCCATGGCACCCAAATTATATTTTAAAATAGTTTATTTTAATAATGAATAATTAATTAATAAAATTAATAAATAATTAACACTCCAATTGAAACGCTTTACTTTACAAAAACTGATCAAAAGCTGGCCGTTCATTTGATGGAAAGAAAGCTCAGATGAAACTAGCATTTGCAATAATTTCATTAAACTTCCTCTCTTTCGTGCTTGGTCTTTCAAACAATTTTTTTTTTTGCGAGCTATAGGACAACAATCTAGGCATAGCATCGACTTGTAGCGCTGGCTGCATGTTTATTCCACCTATATGCATTTGCTCTAAGGTCCTTCTATTACTGCCAGCTTTTTATTAAAATGGAAGCAATTCTGGCAATCCATCGTCTCTTCCATGAAAAGCACCACATTTAGAATCCAAAACCCGAAGGGCCACCATTTGATTATTGACAGTTAAAAAAAAAAAGTAAAAAAACTTTTGTGTTTGCTTGGATGTTATAAAGCCTATGTACTCCTATCATCCGCTCTAAGAATGACTGGAAGAATTTCAAAATATTATACTCTTCAAGGCAAAATATTGTCTGGTGTACTTACTGACGGCTCATAAAAGGAAAGTGGCTCCGGCATTTTTAGCTACTTTACTTTAAACCAACTATTTTTTAAAAGTTTTGGCTATCGTTCATTGGTATTCCAGGCTGAATCTTTGCTATCAATCAATGTTTGAGAATAATAAGTTCATCGAACACTAAAAGGAAAGCAGTCTTCTCTGAGAGCCAAGCAACCCCAGAACTGAGTTCACCAATTATTAGATCCAAACTAAAAAACAGCACAAAAGCGCTTGATAGTAACGAGATTGGTTGAGAACGGTTCTTTTATGCCGGGCCTGAACTATTTTGTAAAATGTTTCAGGGCCCAATTCCATTATACACCAAAGAACATTCTACAGGAAGAATCCAACAACCTCACTGGTCGAACTTCTCAAAACTTTTTATCCCAGAAGGCTTGTAGGTACTACTTAATGAACACTGTTCTCTAAAAATACACGTACTCAAAATGAGGATGGTAGTAGACACTATCTGCAGAGTGCTGAGTATGCTTCTAAAAGGAAGAAACTTCTCTTTTTATCATTACGGAATGTCCAGCACTTCGCCGACTTAGAAAGCGGATACTTAATAACTGAATCTTTTTGGGTAAGCTCACAAGGAATAATCAACTCCTGGTCCAACTCAGTAACAAAAGATCTGTTCCAAGACTACCCCATGGCTTGGCACAATTGGTTTTAATTAGACAGCGCAGTGGTCAGAGCTCCATTAACTTAATCAAACCATAAAATCTAATCTAATCTAATATGCATAATGGGTCAAAATAAGAATGATTGCAGTTGTTATTAATGAAAAAATACAACTGATAAAAACTAAATACATACATAAATAATACATCTTAAAAAATAAATAAGTAAAATAAAATTAATATTTATTGAAAAAAAGAACATACATACATACCATATACCTACATATTTCGATAAATCAGTAATAGTATTCAACGATTTGTGATTTTTCTTAGCTTACTCTGCTCATTAAACGTTTGATTGACCGATAGTCACTTTAGAACTCAGTAGTGCTGAATCGATAAAAAGTTAGTTAGTTTGCTAGAAGGCTGTTGTTTCATTTGGGCTTTTGATAACATTAACAACTTCTATTAAAATGGCATATTACATAGAATGTTACTGCCGTTTGACAGATTGACAGTTATGGTTTTTACAAAAATAATCTGAAAAGCAATATATTACGAAAGAAAAAATGTTTAAGAAAGAAAAAATGCTTATACATATACAGATTCAAATTCCTTGAACTTTAAAAACATACAGCGGAGATCATATAACAAAACAACATTCCAACGTCGCGTCGATTCGCATCTTGGAGAAGAGAAGTCATTGACGCTAGGTTTAAAGTTGATCACTTTATACAAATGGATTCGTGATCTTTCGACATCTTTATTTACGAAAATAAACCTTTTGTGAACTTCAAGTTTATGACTTCGTTTCCCTAAAATTATAGAGCTCGAAGCCTTAATTTCTGTCTTCGTAGAATAGCAAATTTAGCGCACCATTCTTATAATATTGTGATATCAACCATGAAACCATCATTTGGCCTGACACTTGACCTCACACTTGACAAACTAAATTCGTAAAGGGATAGAACTTCTAATGACTGATGTTTAATTAGCATCATTTCGTTAATTAAACCTATGACTTCCATCTGAAATTTGGTTTTTAAATTTGATGTTGAATTTAAAACCTCAGATTGCTATAACCAAGTCTTTCGAAATACATTAAAAGTTCCACGTGGTTCGACTAGCAGGTGATTAACCGGCTAGTCCCGTAATGGAAGATTAATAAGTGATCAACTCGTTAATCTTACATCGGGTTTCTGAGATCAGTAGGTGATTAACTTGCTGATCTCTGTGGTATCACAATGGGCCCTTGCGGCCTAAGTGTGTCAGGCAATGTACTCATTGACTGACAGCCACTTCCACCTAACCTAACCTATAACCAAGTTCCTTTGAAATCAGCATTGCGAAAGAGTTCGACATATTTCTCTTGATTAAAAATTAAATTAAGTTTAAATTTACTTTTTTATAAAAATTTCTGCCACAGTCAAAAGCTTTCTGTTTCCTAAAATACCTGGGCAGATTTATTCCTTTGAATTTTATTCTCAGCTGTTTTTCTTGCACACTTTAATAATATATTTTCTGAATATATATTCATCTATGTTTAAGGACTTATTGATTTGCTTGACTTATTAAGAACATCGTCTCAACATCTGTCTCCAAGAATTGACGTAATTAATTTCTTACGACGACTCATAAACATCCGTCACGTCGTCTAATAACAATGGAGTAGCTTAACTATATACGTTCTAAAGGGCAGGAATCTCTTTCGATGAGGGGAGGCGAATGTCGAAGTTATTAATTATGATCCAAGTTCAACGACAAAAATTCAGCCGAAGCAATATTATTAATCGGACGAATATATCCATTTCATAAGCTCACTAAATCAGTTGAGTTCGAGGTTGGCGACACAACGAGGGCATGTCGCATTCTTTGTCAAATAAACAAAGAAACATATCGAACGATGCAATATTCTCTTAGTTTTTGTTAGAAAGCACTCTACGGTGGATGTGAAAATCTGTATAGAGGGTGGCTTGGACATATATTAACCACCATCCAACCGGCAAACGATGACACATCCTGGAGGGGGATTTTGGTTAATTGCTTTAATGTTACCAATTTCCGGCACTTGGTCAGTTGAGGACCATGAGTGGAGTACCAGAAAATGAGCATTTAATAAACTAAGTTCAATATTATTGGGGAATAATACACTAGAATACTGAGTCTACCACCAGAAAATTTACTTCGCATGTTCTGAAAGATTGTTAAAGTTGTCAGAATAAGGTTTATTTGATGTGTTAGATCAGAATCTGGATTAAAGGATTTGTATTGTTTTATCTTGAGATTTGCTAGAGACAGAGAATGTCTTAATTTGGTAACTTTCTTTCTTTTACCCATAAAAGACAAACTGTGGTCAACACAGAACTGTAAAACAACGTAATCTACCATTTTCGTGTTTTAAAACATGATTTTGCCTAAAGTTCACAAGTCACAACGTTTTGATCTGTTCAAAACCACATCATTTTATAGTTGAGTATGGGAAGTTGTTACTTAACTGGAACGATATGAGTTGTGAGGTATCAGCGATGTCAGACAAAATGGGGCTGTAAGCTTAGCTAAACAAAGGAGCAATCAGCAAGAAGATGCTTGAAAATATAACGATTAGTTGTAAGTCATTGAAACTAATCACCATATACAGCCGTGGCCAAAAGTGGGTAGGTACCTATGAGGCATCCATAAAAACTGACCAAAGTTGAGAAAAAAGTACAAAGCTGAAAAGAAACGAAGTGTTCAGAAACATAAGAAATTCATTTTGATACAAGAAAAGTGAATGCTTTTTCGCAGTTATATTTTATTTCAATAAATTTTGCTATTTTTAGACACTCGCCTTACCGTTTGCATTTTACTGTTTAAACAAATTCTTTCCATTTTTCGGTTGAAAACATTTTTAATTATCACTTTCGATGTTACAAATTACATACTTTTGGATCTTCCGTTTTGAAATTCTCAAAAGCTGCTGAACTTAACTTCGAAAAATTGGAACAAATGGTTCCAGTGAAAAATACTATTGGCCAAGGCTGTTGTGTGTATCTAATGAAATTCATTTAAAGTAAGGTACATTTTATTTTGACAAATTAAATTTAGCTTTAACGGGATTTTTTTATGAAAATCAGGACTATAGAACAAACTGGAACAAAGATTAATTTTGTCAATCGCCATCAAATTCCCTGCATTTGAATGATAATTCTTTGTCATACTTGTTCGTATAACATTTCTCGTATACTATCATCGCGGCTTTCCCATATGTAGCCTAATCTTAATGTCCAATCGATCAATATTTACATCATTGGAGGCTGCATATATCAGTATAATAGCACAAGGAATGTTGTTTTCTAGTTGTCGATCGTCTCTTACTCATTATTTTAAATTTGCAACTTCAGATTTCCCTACATAAAATGGTCATGGTTTACAGGTCTTTCGAGAGAAGCTAAAATCTGTCTGCCTTTTACTTAATCACTGTTCTGTTAGCTTCCTTTTATTTTCTATTTGAACCACATTTGTTAATTGATACCTATAAAAGACTAAATACCTAGATATAGATACCTACCTTTCACAAAAAGTCACAAGTAACCAAGATGTCTCCTCACAAATTTTGCAATTTGATAAAAGAGTTTAAGTAAGGGTACTTTATGTATGAAATATTTTGCTCGTGAATTGAACTTGTTTGTTTTTTTCTTTATGGTCAAACTGTCAAGGTCATCATTGACTTAGAATGAATACACTATTTTTGGTTGAATTTTGAGCAATTAAATAGCTACACAGGTATACATGCATAAAAACTGTATAACTGTATACGAGAATCTAACGACTTTTTGTTTTATTTGTTGAAAGTTTTAAACCTTAAACAGCTCTGTTGTTTCACATCAACATCCATGACTTCTAAGGGTTTTAACTCTCTTTTTTTTATCAGTTGGGCTCGATTATCTTCATTGCGCTCCTTAATGGAGAAAAAGTTTAGACATTAGTAAAGCACCTAGGTCAGTTGCGTAGCTAGGAAATTTTTCAGGGGTTTTTTTTTCCAATTTATTGATATACAATAATAAAGTGCAGAAAATAAGAAGATATGAAAATACACGAAATTATAAATCAGTTCTTCTCTGCTTTGTGCGAATCATTCGATAACTTCTTTCACCTTAATGTCAATATGCCTGTTAACGCTCATAAGAGCAAGCCCATTCAGCCTATCTTCGCCTGTAGAATTCCTAATCCAATATTTTAGACGCCTCAACGTGGAAAAACTACGCTCGCTGCTAGCAATGGTCGCAGCCAATGTTGCACCTATTTTCAGAACCTTGAAAATGTTTGGAAAAAGTTCATCGTTACAAAGATTTAATGATTCTATAAATGTCTTTGGTTGAGTTTCTGGTCCAACGCAACGTTACACCTCATTTATTACGGTTGAAGCAGCTGCCTCAGTCGCTGTTGGCCATTGATTCATTATTCAGGGGCGCACGCAGAAAAATTTTTCGAGGGGGGTTTTGAAAAAATTAATTAAATATGAACGAAAAATTTGTTTTTAATATTTTTATGCTTCTTTTATACTCTGTATTGATTTGTATAAATACTCGTACATTGCTAGGAACAATCCTAACTAATATTATAAATGTGAAAGCAACTCTGTCTGTCCAGCTTTCTATGTTACCGTCTCCCACCCAAACTACTGAACCCATTTGAATGAAATTTGGTACAGAAAGAACTTGAGGAAGGACACAGGCTATGCATTTTATCCCTATATTCTCATGAGAACGGGAACGTAAACGAGAACTTAGAAACTACTGCACCGATTTCAAAAATTCTTCCACCGTTAGAAAGAATGCTACACTATCCCGAGCGAGTAACATAAACTTTAACTCATTCCCATATTCCTATGAGAACGATCACCATATTCTCACGGGAACGGGAGTCGTTACTAATATTCCAAAAATTTCAAAATTAAATCTGTCAACTTTTTTTCTTTGTTCCATTATTCCCATGGGAACGGAAGTACCTACTTACGGCAAAACAATTTTATTTTGCAAAATTTGAAAAAAGTAAGAAAATCGTGTGCAAAAATGTACTTAAGTAAAATTATATAACAATAGGTTACTGGAAAATTAAAAATTCTGCCGAAAGTCACTATTCCACGCTGTTGAAGTCGCGGGCACAGCTGGTATTTTATAAAATAAAATCAATGTGCCTTGGAACCTTTGCCCTTTTTTATATTTATAACGTCCTCATAGTCAACCTCAATACTCCTATAGATGTTCAGCAAACAGCAACATTAAACCGTTCAGTCGCTCCTCGCTGGTTCTTCCTCGCAGATAAGTTTTTAAACTGCGTAGAAATGAAAAAGATCGCTCGCTTGAAGCCACGGATACCGGAAGTGTCACACCGATCTGCATAAAACAATGAACAGTTTTATATATGGACAAATCGCAAACTTTTAAGGTGTCTATAAAGTTGTTGGGCTGTTTTTTGTTTGGCATACTCAAACAATGTTCAAGGGTGTGCATGTGCTTATTCGTACATAAGTATACCCTTTCCTAGTTGCCCTTGTCGATCCCATTCTTATACAGAGCCATAGAGCGACTGGCTTTTAGTATGTGATGAAAATTTTAATTTTCGTAGATTTCGGTCGCGACTGCCGTTATTTTTGTAAGTAAGTAGGAAAGTGAATTTTTATATATTTTTATCGCATGTCCCGTTAAATACGACCCAATACTAACTCCACATCAACATATCAAATTTACTTACACTAGAAAAGGGTGATCATGCTAAGAACATACCAAAACCAAAAAGTCCTTCCAAAACATATGAAATACCTTAAAATTATAGATAAAAATGGCTTCCGCATTTGGAGGGATTTTTTCGTTGACAGAATGAAATTTTCAGATGAATTTTATGTTTCCATGTTTTATATTTTGGTTTTTGTTTTAAAAAACATGTGGTTATTTTTTTATTTCACAAATTTCGGGGGGGGGTTTCAACCCCCAAAACCCCCCCCTGCGTTCGCCCCTGTCATTATTACTTCCACGGTTTCATCAATATTCTCAACGTCTTTCCTGACCATTTTTTTCAGGGATGGTAGGTATTTCCCATTATTGAAAAAAATTTTTTGTGTTTTGCAAATCTGTCAGATATGGATGATATGAAGTGATCCAGGAAAAGTATGAATATTGATATACGGTAATAATCTTCTGCTGAGCTGCTTTGGTAATTTTGTCGGTGTTTTTGACGATGCACAATCCTGGAAACTTCAATTTTTTCTCCTATAGACTCGGTTATTTTTTCAGCATCAGCGAATTTTTGTTTTACATTCTGATGATGATGAGTAAAAGTTTGAAAACAAGGACACAGTTGAGCTGAGAATTATGTTCCACAAAACTGTTTGCGCTCCGTCAAAGTGACATTGAGCGCTCAGTGAGATTTTTCTTTGTGGAACTGGCGTAATAGATCAATGTGATTTAAGCATTGTATTGACTTATGATACATGGACTGCTAGTTGCATTAATTCTCTATACAAAAGTTGGATAATAATGATTGCACTTATTTTTGGTTACACTAGCCAATATCTTACTCTTAACTAAAACACTAATGACATCTGCTGTGATTTAGCTAGCGTGATTATTTAGCAGTGTCAAAAATTTTTCACTAGTTTTCCGCTGAAATGATGCTCGCTAGTATTGCTTAGAATAAGTGGAACCATAGTGAAGTTGGGTCCTAGCAGTTTATTTAGATACTGATTTGTGAAAAGCTCGAACTTAAATTTTAAATATGAAAAACAAACTTGCATTATTAAAAAAAAAAAAAAAAAAAAAAAAAAAAAAAAAAAAAAAAAAAAAATGAAGCGTGTAAATGATAGATACCTACCTACCTGTAATTTTTTCTGACGGTTCCAAACGGCTTAACGAGAAAGCGCTTTTTTCACGGCAATGAATTTACAATAATTTTTGTTTTCTATAGGGATTCGAACCACGAATCTCTAACCTTCCACGTAACAGACAGACATGCTAACCATTATAAGCCACGGGCTAGAAATCATCACAAACGCACTGAAACTTAGTAGTACGAAAGTGAGGTTTAGTGAAAAACCAATTGCCATTGAGGTTTAAATTGTTCTCAGAGGACTTGTCAATTTCTCACAAGAGGCAATGTTAAGTGGATAATCAATTTTATGTTTACCTATTCGAACAACGCAGGGAGACATGTTAATCATTACACCACTTAAATTTGCTTTAGTTTAAAAATTAGATAGGTATAAATTTGTTGAATTTTAGTAGGTAGGTGGGTTGGTAGGTAGGTTCCTACCTGTGATGATCTTTTCAATTTGCCGTTGAACTCGTAAACCCAAATTAAGAACAAAATATTTATCTAAGACCAGAATTTGATTTTTATTTTCTTTAATTTTCTTAAGCAAAAGACATTTTGTACTCAGTGCCAATTGAAGTAAATTTCGCTTACTTGTCCCTACAACAATGTTCCTACATACCTAATATGTGTAGGTATACCTACCTACCGTTATAAAGTCTCTGAAATGATAATTTCAGCATTATCAAAATGTGACTTAAATTTTGACCTTAAATACCTAATACCTACCTAGCTGTATTTGTCCCCTGAGATTCATTTTCACATCCAGCCTGAGAAAAATAATCGATTGCTACTGTTTGAGAAGCTGTGGTACGCTACGACAATGCACCAACCGACGGCAAAATAAAAAGAAAACCAAAGAAATGTAAGTAGGCACATACACACAAATACACAGTTGAAAAAAAAGTATCCAAGGAAATGAAAAAGCCAAAGCACTCCAAAGAAGGAGAAAATTACCGATTCGCGTCGACAATAACCACGCCTAGCTATCGAATGCGGCCAAACTTACCCCCACAGTTAAAAGCACAGTGCACTGGAAGGGGAACTGCGAATCGGTTTATTTTTCTAACCCATCGCCATGTTATTTAGTACTATGAAAAAGCAAACTCCTCCCCAATGCACCGCAAAGGAAACTGAAACGCGGATGAAAAATCCCGAAAGCCATATTTATACGAATGATGTGTTGTTGGTGTTACTGTTACGTCGTGTTGTGTGCCCTCAATTCCATTCATTGCGACTGTGTTTATTGCATGCACTGGCATGAGGTACAGTACGCTTGACAATTCATGAAAATGCTACCCCTTTCTGTTCTTTGTTTTTTATTAGACGAGCGAAGAAGGAAAAGGCAAAATAGACACAAAAAATAAAAGAAGAGAAAAACTTGGGAAAAAGAAAAGAAGCAAAGTCCAATTGATTGTTTAGTTGGTTTCTTTTTTGGATTGCCGTTCTTATTGGAGCTACAACGGACGGAGGACGGAGTTGTTCATCGTTTTGTCTCACATGGCATATAATCGTGTTTGTGCAACCAAATGTTTTATATGTGTGCTCCTTTGTGCAGTGAAAAATTAACAATAAATGTAATGGCAGCAATAGTTGTAATTAATAATAACAGTTGCTTTCGTGTAAGTTTCTCCATTCCTTTTGCAACTTATTCTCACCAATGAATGAAGAGGGTGAAACGTCAAAACACCCACCTACCTTTAATGTTTTTCCAACTGAATGTTTGTAGGTATATTGTATATACCGAATTTCGCCCGAGGGAATAAGAATTTGAATAAATGCAGTCAGAGATTGTTTGGAATTAAAAGTGAACATGGTAAAGTTCAAGGAAATGGTTTGTAAAACATAATTTGGGGTGTGTTGTGTTCTTGTGGGGCCATTTTCTATGGAAAAAGAGATTGGATTGTCTTTTTAGGTAGGTAGGTTGTCTATCTTTCAATGGATTTTGGTTTAGTGAAGATTAAGAAGGAGCATAATGCCGTTGAAATGCCAAAGGAAAAATTTACACTGGTTTCCAAATTAGCAATAATAATACCAAAAAATAAGGCATCCCCTATGCCTATGAAGATTAAACTTAAACGGAAAAAAGTATTAGTCAGCGTTGCCCTTATCTTTATGAAGGCGCGCTCAAGAAGCGAAAGATTCAATACGAAAGGAAAACCTTCAGCTGTCAAATGACTTTCATAATTATTTTAAATTAGAAAGTCTGCTAGATGAACTGACACAGCAAATAGTTACGATGCCGCGGTTGACGTAATTTTAATTTCGATTTATTAACTGATAGCTGCCCACTTATAGCTTTAAAATCCAAATTGATAGCAATCCAAATTGATCCGAATCTTTTAAAATCCATGCATTTTGTTCAACACGAAGGTGAGAAAGAAATCTTCCCTCTGAAAAGGGAAACTAAGCACTCTTTAAAAAGTCTTAAGTAGAACTAAAAACTATAAATTCAAGAGGAAAATATGAAGAAAATAAAGGAAGACCCATGCATTTTCTTACCAAGGCAATTTTCTTTACTATCGCTTATGAATTCCTGAACCACTGCGTATGAAAGCCGAAACTCTTTCCGCCAATAACCTAGTTTGTGTCCTAATGCGATTTCAAGCACGACGAGGCAACTTTGATTTCTAGATCGATGCTCACCATTGTTATAGTATGGATTTTAAAGTCGTTTTTAGCCATAGTTTCGATAGCAATGAGCTATGCAAAATAATTTGTGAGTCTGAATCTGTACGTTGGACGCCCTTCCAACGCTCTCCATAATAAGGCAGGAATATACCATCGTCTGTTTTGGTTTAAATATGGAAAATGGTGGCGTGCTCTTATATTTCAATACTTTTAGCTTTCCTGTTTATAATTTATAATTACTTCGGTTCGCTGTTCCTTCAAACTAATTATGGTGAACTAAGTTTTTCTCCAGATTTTTTTTTTGTTCTCATTTCTCATAAGTAGGTAAGGTAGTCTTGCAAAACTATTTAAATGCAGTGACTAACTAAATAATCAGCCTTGAACGCGAAAACACTGAGAAAACACCGTTTTGATAAGACCTTCTCTCAATGAAGCTAAATGACAACACCCCAGTCATCCCGATCTTGCTCTATGGGGATAAAGTAAGAATCTTGGGTGCACCACTATTTAGGTAGGTATATCTGCTAGGTTGTTTCATAGAAATGGATTCTTCAGGTTTTATTCCCTAAAAATCCGTTAGGTTTAAAAGAATTTAAAAGAATATTTAAAGATGGAGTTTCTAAGCTATAATTTTTCTCAAATTCTGATTGGGTCAAAACTAAAAGTTGATAAGGACACATATAGCGATCGATCGGAAAGGAAAAACTATGATAGACCAAAACATTCCTGGTACGGATAAGTGCAAAAAATCTGCATTTGGTTGTAATCAGACATGGAAAAATCCAAAACTGTAAGGTTTTCCGATGCATTATAAAGTCAAAAAGGTACCTAGTGAGCGGAATTCTAGTGTGAAGGACTAAAGTAGGAGAACTTTAATGCCATCGAGATAAAGATGCTCATAACACCGAACAAATTAAAAGAAGAAGATAAGGACACGTTAAACGTCTGGATCGAGTGCAATTCCTGCCCCAATAAGGAACAGCGTGGCATATCTCCATGGAACTAAGCACCATCACACTCCAAAGTGATTGAACGAAATCAATTTTATCTTTGCATTTCAATTAAAACGAAAACCAGTTGAAACTTGAAATTTAACAAAGCCTTTGAGGCTGGTGCCGACTGCCATAGGACAACCTTCAAATTTGCTATGAGATATAAATTTTTTTTCTTATTTTTTTCATATCATATCATATTTATCCCTCGAATATTCGCAGTTTAGAAAAATTAGAAACCATTATAGTATGTGCGCTTCGATCCTATTATTCCCGTGTACAACCTTAAACACAGTCATCTAGGAAAAAACTAGACAAACACAAAAACACAACTTTTCAAGAAAAGATTTGATCGGTATAATGAGAAATGAATATGGAGCATCTTGCGTTTTTAGCGACTAAGTCAGTAAAACATTCGTCTATATTCCAGGCCGAGATCTTTGCCACTAGTGCTAGAATAAAGTTAATCGAACACAAAAGAACAAAACAATTATCATCTTCTCTCACAGCTAAGCTACCTAAAAGCGCTAAGCTTATTAGTCATAAGAAATAAGATCCAAACTAGTCCAATGGATATAATTGTGATGCGAGAGCACTGGCACTTAAAAACTTTGTTATCCTCCATTGGATGCCAGTGCACTATCATAGTAACTAAATTGCAAAGGATATGGTACCTTTCGTAGGGCATAAACCATTCTGTAGCATAAACAAAACTAATTCAAGTAGGTACCTATACCTACACAGCCAAAAACATTATATTGAAAAAATCCAACGAAGCCTTACGTAACTTCTCTGGTAGAACTTGTTATAAACATTTATGTCAGAACACACTTAAAAAACGTCAAAATTTCTATTTTACCTGGCTACTGTTCTTTGAATCCAAATCTACACCGACTGAGGCTGTCAGGCCACCAGTGGCGAAGCGTCCATATAAGTCGATTATTTCCGACTTACCTTTTGAAATTCATATCCGAAAAATCTTAGACTTCTGGCAACATGAATCAAACTTAATCATACACATGAACTCGCTTCCAACATTTTTTTAACAACTACCACTTTGCTTTCCGTTTTATTCTACACACATGTTGGGGTTGGCTCTTCAATTCACTCCATAAACAAACACAAAACTTTAGCAACATACAAGGTAACCCCAAATATTACGTCTTATAAAACTTGTTGCTGGATAGAACAAATTTGTGTTCTCTCCTCTTTTTTCTTTTACCAAAAAATATGACGGTAGAACAGAACATCGTCTTATTTTCTTCCATAAGAAAGCATGCATTGAACAGAGAGAGGCACCTTTCTGTTCAATACATGCTTTCTTATGGAAGAAAATAACCCGGTAGCTTCTAGCAGCGTCATATTTTTTGGTAAATCTGTTGTTTGTTATTGTTATCTCTTTGTGCTCTGAGCACGTGAATATAGCGCCGGCGCAGTAGCCTCATTTGCAGAATTGCAGCATTGCTACCAATGTTGCCGCCGGTCTTTTTGAAAGTGTAACAATTTTTTTCAAAAAGTGTAACAAATGGAAAGAAAATGTAACAAACTGAAAAAAAAACTACAATAATAATAAAAACATGTTTTCTTAACTAAAAAAAAAAAGAAAAAGAACTTTATTAGGAACACCTTATCACATTTCGTTTTTATATATGTACATACATACATACTAAGAAAATGTAATAAATTCATTTTTTTCTCATTAGTCTTACAAGTACAAGTCTTTGATTTGCTTTGCAAATATTATTGCCTCAATTGTTTTTAAATCATATTTGTTCGACTTATTATTTTTTATTTAATGAAGTTCAGAAAAACTCTTTGGAAAATTGTACAACATTTTCAAACATTTCTCTTTTTGTGGATTTTGTAAAGATTTAACAAGGCCCCAAATTAATTCAATGTCGTCAATATATTTTAAGTTTTGTTGTAACTGTAACTTTCTAAACTCAGTGTATATTTTTTTCTTTTTTTTTTCGGGATCATACAAATTCGGGAAATTATTTGATAGTGGCAAAATACAATTGCTTTCAGAAACAATTTTTCCAGGATCTAGAAGCGCAATATTTTTTAATTTTTTATTAGTAAAATCGAACTTCTTTTTAATCTGACATAGTTCTGTATAAAATAATTTCATTTTTGTTTTTATACATTTTTTTTGATCAATAGATAGACCTACTTCGCCATCTGCTGCCCGAACGGCGCATAACTAAGTACGTTCCCTCTAAAATACTATATCTGCTTTAACATGGAAACCTTCTTAGCTCGACGCAATTCGAAAATGCTGTAGGGTAAAAGAGAAACATAGATTGAAAAAGATGCTTTCACTCTTTGCTGTCACGTATTTTCGAAAAGCGTCGAGCTAAGAACGTCTCAATGTAAAAGCAGACTATAGAATTCACATACAAATGGTTCGAAAGAGAAAAGTGCTGTTTTCAATATTTTTTAACAAAAAAAAAAAACAAAAAAATTTTTACGGGAAAAGTGTAACGAAACGGAAAAAAAAGTAACATTGTAACAAAACTATAAAATAATTGAAAAGTGTAACACTTTTGTTACACTTGTATCATTGTGGCAACGCTGATTGCTACTGCACACTTCGGTGTTTGCATGATATTGGTTTTATAAAAGAAAAAAACGCTTTCCTTCGTATTTCTTCCCATGGACACATGCTTATAAACAAAAATGTATATCTGCTTGAAGAACAAGAAAATAACACGCTGGTCTCCGACTTATTTCACGAATTTGTATGTGTTTCTGCACTAGACTCATGTGTCCAAGCTCAAAGGTTGCCACTTTGATAACAAATATGCGAGGATATTAGATCTCATAGCATAAAGCATATTTTTGGGAGAAAATGCAAACTATAATTGGAATTTTTCTAAAGTGGAACAACTGGCCTAAATGAATTTAGTTCCCAATGAGCCGTATTTTATTTGAAAAACAAAGTTTACCAGCAGAACGCAGTGCAATACTTATTTAAATTGATTTAGTGCTTTTCGTGTTTTTTTTAAATATTACAAATTTAGGCTTTAAAAATTGAAAAGTGCAAAAAGTCTGAAAAGTTTTCCGATAGTAAGTTTCAGTGGTTTGATTATGGCCTTAATATCTGTTAACTGTTGCTTAACTGATTTTCACTCAAAGGAAACAAATAGTTTTAACTAGCTTAGTTTTATGAAAAAAAAGTTATGATGCTCTACCTAATAGCAAAGTTGGTTTAAAATACCTGACTTTTTGGCTTGATGCGAAGACAAACATTGCAGAAAAAATATTTTAAGTAAACTTTTTTTTGTTGGTGACTAAGTTTCCTTCGAGTTACCTTTTGGAATTATTCACCCCTCGCCACTGCAGGCCACAGTATACTGTGTATGTGTATACAGCTCTATAGAGCTTATCTGTAGATTAAGCTTGTTTAAGGCCTGGTTAGCCCAAACAATTTCGAAAAAATCGAAATTTTTTTTTTATAAATTGCTACTGTATACATACTCGTAGAACTAGTATAGAATTAGTCCCGAAAACGTAGAAGCAGATATAAAAGAGTGGGGAGCTCTGCGATAAATCCGGCCGCTCGAACGCCTTCGGTAGCTTTGAACTTTGCGAACTGATTTTTCTCCGAACCACGTTTTTTTGCATGGATGACACTCTCATTTCAAAACTATTGCACTTATCGATATGAACCAAACGGCATTTTACTCTTAAGATATCTGGCTATGGCCTCAAGCTGAACCAGAAATATTCATTATTATTTTTTAAAAGTTATAAGCAATCAAAAATGAAAAAAATTTTAAAGTCCGCCATTTTGTTTCTTTTCATTTAAAATGCTTCATTCTGCTTGAGGCCATAGCCAGACATCTAAAGAGTAAAATGCCGATTGGTTTATATCGATAAGTGCAATAGTTTTAAAATGAGAGTGTCATCCATCTACGAATCAGTTGAATTTCAGCAGCCATTTTCAGGTCCGTCATTTTGAAGAAAAAAAAGAAAAAAATGTTTTCAAATTATTTCATATAGGATGTATGTGCTTTCTTATGTAAAATAATGATTGCTCAACATTTTTTTTTTCTATAAATAAAACGTATTGAAAAAATTCACGTTTTTTGGGGTAACCTGGCCTTAAGTGGAGTAACAACTCACTCATAGCGGAAACCACATTTTTTCGGTTTCATCAACTCGTTTGACCGGAAACAGCATTTGGGGCACAAATCAGTAGGTATATGTGATGTCCTTTGAGACAAAAATTCAAATATGTAATAGGTCTTCTTTTAAAAATTTACTTAAAACTAATATAATTAAAATTTATTCTAAAATTTTAATAATTGTTTGTATTAAATTTATATTAAAATTATGATCATACGAAATTCTTTTTTAACTTTATTTACATATATGCTTTTTAAAACACATATCAAATTTGACTTCCGGGAGTAAAGTACATTCAGCGGGGAATTAACGACATTTTGTTTTCTCGAAAAAAGTACCATTCGTTTTTTTTAAATTTCTCAAAGACCAAGAAAAATTTTTTCGTTCAGTTTTTTGTTTTTGAGTAAAAATCCAGAAAAGCATTGAATATGGAAAGAAAAAATGGCCCTTAATGGGGCAACATTTTGTAAAAAAAAATTAATTAAGAAAAAAATATTTTCTTTTTTCAAAATTTTGACTTTGACGCTAGATTTCTCAAAAACTGTTCATTAAGTGAACTCAAATTAAAATTTTTATTAAAGAACAAAGCATTAGCTTTCAAAAACACTAAAGTATGAGAAAGTAAGTGGCTTAGTTGATTTTGAAAAATTTTGCCCTTCGCGCCTCCCATACAATTTTTTTCTTAACTTGACCCAACCTATTCATCCTGAGCCTTTGGCAAAAGGTATCTAAAACACCCTACATAAATAAAAGAAAAATATAAATATAAAAATATAAATATAAATATAAAAATAACTAGCTGACCCGCCCGGCGTAGCTCAGGCCATACTTTTATCAAATTGAAAGTTAAGTAAAGCAGTCTCCAAGCTCTCATTCTAGTGGCAGAGTGGGGATGAAATATAGTCTATGTTACTCAGGGGCAATTTAGCACTCAAACGATGACAGAATTTTGGAATAGGTCCAGAGTATTTTCCAAGTTCCCGGATATGTTTCAGCTCCCATTCCGTTTCCGTATGGGGAGGAGATATAGTCTATGTAACTTGGGAATAACACCGTATGGTAATAGTGAAAACCATATTGAAATCGGTATAGCGGTTTTTAAATTCGTTCCCGTTCCTGTGGGAAAATGGTGATGAAATATAGCCTATATTACTCAGGGACAATCAAGCACTCTAACAGTGAAATAATTTTTGGAATCGGTTCAGAACTTACCAAGTTCCCGTCCCGTTTTCGAGGGAATATGGAGATAAAGTATTGTTTAAACTATTTTGGTAGTACGTCGTATTGTATATAGCGGCAAAAATTTGATATCATTCCAGTGGTTTTTGAATTTACGTTCCCATTCCCGTTCCTGTGGGAATTTGGAAATGAAATATAGTCCATGGTATTTAGGGGCAATGAAGCACTCCAACGGCGTTAGAATTTTTAGAATCAATCTAGCATTTTTCAAGCTCCCAGTAATGTTTCCGTTCCCGAGGGAATATGGAAAGCAAATCTAGCATATGTTATGTCTCAGGTTCAAGACAATTTTTGTGTTCCAAGGCATCATTCAAATGGGATCAATAGTTTTGGTGTCTCTTCAATACAAATACTTAGATCTCGCTTACGTTCCCGTTCCCGAGTACTTTTGAGGTAATGGACCTATTCACTGCATTTCCACACACTGTGGAACGTATTTCTGACATACTTATACGACTGTTTTCGTTATACATATGTATGTTTCTCGCTGGTCATCAGTACGGTTATCACATGATGTTTATCTTTGTAAATTAGTTTTACTTCGACGACCTAGGTCAGGCGGGCATTACTGTTCGGGGTGAACCTGGGCCTCAACCAACATCCTTCTATAACGACTTCGATTTCGGGCGAGCTCTCTCCAGTTTCGCACTCTAAGTCGGTTGAGGTCTTCATCCACTTGATTGCGCCACCTAAGACGAGGTCTTCCCCTTCCGCGATTTCCCTGCAATGTGCTTTCGAAAGCCCGTCGAGCCGGAGCGTTTGGGTCCATCCGCTCTACATGACCCAACCATCGTAGCCTCGCGATGCGTACTCTTCTGGCTATGCCCATGTCGCGGTACAGCTCATACAGCTCGTTGTTGTATCTTCTTCTCCACACATTGTCTTCGCATACGGGACCAAAGATCCTCTTCGGAGAATTTTTCTTTTTTTTTCCCTTGGCATTGCTGGACTTGCTAAAACTCTAGGATGGGTATGTCTATTAATAAATTGTGATTTTTAATTATTTTTATAAGTCCTGGCAGTATATGAAAAGAAGATAGGATTATTGTAAAAGTAACACTTTAAATTAAAAAAATATTTTATTTAACCAGTCAAAAATAAATTAAAGAATTCTTGAAAACAAACAATAAAATAATCTTACTTTTTTTGTTGTCAAAAACGATTGAAAATAAAAACAAAAGCAACAAACTTAAACCCATCCACCGGTATAGATTCCTGGCTTAATTCAGGAATATGATTCAGAATTACTCTGAAGCTTCCCATGGATTGACAAAATAAATACACCTACCTACCCGCTAATTGGTCAACAAAAACTTTTAACATTTTTACTGGCAAACGGCCAAAAAAACCATCTCATCCGTAGGCACAAAATTCAAAATCCAAATTGTTAGAAAACTTTCGCGGTAATCTAACTCGAATCTAAATTGTAAATGCTTTTTTAATTTGGGGTACCCCACATGGTAAGAATGTGCATAAGGACATCTGATTTATCTTGAGAATGAAATAACGAAAAAGCAGAGAAATGTCGATCCCACTTCCTCATTGAACGCCCAAGCTTGGCCCACACCTGGCAAACAGCCCCTGGAGAATACTTTTTCATTGAACTTCAACTTCACCTCTGAAAATTCAATCACCACTAATAATTCACCCTCCCCTTCACTCCCTTATGTTCATGTCCTGCATTATCTCGGGAAGCACAAAAAAAGAACCAGTATTGCGCAAAAGAGCGAGGAGCCCTAGCCATGTCTTACGAGCATTGCCTTTGTGAAGGAATGAAGGGGATCTGCAATTTTCTGCCGATTCCGAACGGCTAATTGAGAAAGGGATTTTCATGGCAATGAATTTGTTATCGGATGACTTGTCATTTGTTCGCGAAAAGCGATATCCGTGAAAAACATTTTTGCTTCTTTTGGGATTCGAGCCAAGAACCTCCCGGTTATCAGGCAGACATGCTAACAACTACGCCACGGGTACCACTCGATTCTCAGAAAGCACAATAGATTCTTATAATCCGATTCACAAATGCTTCTCATAAAATAGTCACAGCAACACTTGAGGAAGAAAAATAGCAAAATGACGATAGCCTTAAAAACTATCGGTATGTACATCGAAAGCTTTATGTGGTGGAAACAAAAGAGTTGTACTATCTCCATACCAAAACAAATCAAATTTACTTTTGAAAGGCAGTTTTATGACACTCATCACTCTTCTTATTCCATATGCACCATTCGAAGCCGTCTTACAAAAAATCAACAGGTCCTCTGTCCGAAGTAACAAATTACCGCACTCGACTTTTGTGAAACACTAACCCAGTATAGTGCAGTGAGAGCCATCAATTAAGCTCACATGTCAAAGACGATGTAATTCCTGCAATTATAGGTATCCACCAACCACCCTCTGTTTGGCCACACAAATCATAATGGAAAACTCCCCATCCATCGAAGTAGTCGAACTTCATCAACACCTTACCGATTAACTTCATGGCAAAGTTATTTATATCAATGAGATTGTCAGTCCATTTGGGCAATGCTCCCCAGGATTCCAGCACATATTCGGCAATAACTCATCGGGAATGATTAGAAACCTCTTGAGGAATTCATACTGTTGACCATACCCAGCTCAACAAAGCAAACAAGAAAACCTCATCTCCTTACGAGTATGCCAAAGACACAAAGAGTTTTGTGTATGTTGAGTGCTGGGGTTAAAATAATGTCGGTTTCAATACTTGACCAGCCTACTAACTCATTTGTCAAAAATCTTGTCCATATGCTGTCAGCCACACCGGCATACAATGGTTTGCTAATGGGAAATAATGGACTTTCACTTGGGGCTTTCTCGCCAACTCTTAGTCTCAATGTCCACAAAACTGACCGAGACCAAGTATAAGGGTTGTTTTTGGCTAACCACCGAGCGGCGAGTGTCTTGTGGCCCTCTGTCCACCACAGCCACCAGAGAGATAGAGCGAGAGAGGAGCATCTCTAACTAATGCATCCTGCGTCTTGGAGAAATGTTTTCTTTGGTCGGTCGTTTGGATGAGTGTCCGTGGGTAATGCGTTCCATCATGTTCTCTGGGGAGGCGCAAGGATAAATGATCTATTCACTTGAATAACTTGTTACATGGGCTTCAACAGGAACTTTCATCAATTTTGCTTTCGTTACCTCTGGCTTTGGTGTCGTGTGTTGTTGGTTGTTGCCCTTTGGCACCTCACCCCATTCGTCGTGGATTTGTTTAATATTTTCCTTCGGATGCGTGTAGCCGACCACATTGATAAATTACCCGAGCATTGTGTGAAGTAGGAATGCATATAAATCATAGCGAATTCGCAATTTTTGAGGGTGGCAAGGTGTGACAATTGATGATGTTCGCACGCTTCCGGTCTCGAAGTGCGAGTCCTACTTACCCCATCACGTGTAAATGGTTTTGATGGTCTCATCGCATGGTGCACGTTGTGGTTCATAACATTTAGTTATGTCGTACAGCGCCGCTGGTGGCTGACACTTCTGATCGGGTTTTGAAACTTTTTTAATTTAAAAGGCGAACTTCGTTTGCTTCAGGTTAGATCTAGATACCTACCTTTACTTCTTCTTCTCTGATGACTTTTTTTTACCAACTTGCAACAAGTGTTTGTGTTAAGGTAAGCCGAGACTAAAAGTAGGTAACTGAGAAAATTTTGTGACTAAATAATGTCAAAATCTAAGGACTTTTAAAGAACCAGCCACCTGAGATTCAGCCAAAAGTTCCCTCCGAAATGCCATACGGTGGAGTCAGCTTGAAACCATTCATCGAACCCAATACTTGGTCCTAATCCAGCAAGAACTGAAAACAGAATGTCAAGCCTTGTAGTCGCTGGTGCCTCACCTCTTATTCCACCGAAAAGTCGTCATCGCACATAGAAAGACATTGTCGTTGTCTTTTCTACCCTAACCTACACACAAGACAATCCGCACTGAACACGATATTTAATCATTTACATAAGTGAAAAATTATCGGCCTCGAAAATGGATGAGAAAATTACGCATTAGGACTAGAGTTCTGAAGAAGAGCCTCCTTGGCATCGCCATGCTGTAGATACAACAGATACGAGCGATACACTGCCCGCAGCAGCAGCAGCATCAACAACAACAGCAGCAGCAGTCTCAAGCTGGTTAAGTAGAAACTCATGTTACACGATATCGAACAAACTTATGACCACCGTCTACGTGTTCCATGGATACGGTGTGCGCCGCTGCTCTTACTACCTGCGATCCGATAGATTGGGACATGGACATGGATTTGGAAGTGGGGGTAGCCCTGGCCCAGCTCGCGTGTGCAACTGACTTACTGAGTGTCAGCAGGACGATTGTGACCGCCACTACGCCACTCTGCCAACTAGTCGGACGGTGACAGTGCAACGGGGGGAAGCGATGCGGTGACTCTGTGGCTTTGTAAAAGTTGGTTTAAAGTAAACTGCAAACTGTGCGATAACTGCGCGATTGTTAGGCCAGAATCACCTGCGTGGTGGTATGGTGAATTGCATCTGTCCCTGGCTAGGGTTCAACATGGTTTTCAATACTTATCACACCTCTCCTTAAAATCTTTAAATGGTGTACACAACATGCAATTGCAACATGCTCGTTATTTTTGCCCTGTAATCTTTACTCCTTCCCACTCTTATCTGCTGCTGCTTTTCTGCGTGAGGATTTTTATATGTTGGTGGCTTTGCTGCTCTAAAGGCTGAAGCTGCAGAACTAGGACGATTGGCTTGGCATTGCGTTGAGTTTGAGTTTAGTTGAGAGGCATTGGCCCATTTGGGGGTATGGCCTTCGTTGTTTATTGACCGATTTGAATATCTTAATAAAAGGAGAACAGGCAGAAAGTTTGTTCTGTGGCTGTTCGAGTCTAGAATGCTGATTGCGCTTGGCTTCGAATCGTGATGTTCATAGGCAAGCACGTTCAAGCTTTATGCCGAATGATTGTTGTAATATGCGCAGTGTGGCAATTATTTCACGTTGCTCCTGTTTCCGTGTGTGTGTATAGTGTTTTCTGCAGTTTGGTTGGTCAAATTGAATGTAGGTATAGCTACTGGGGAGTCCTTTGAGAGATTATCAGAAATGATTTGGCACTTTGATAGATAAGACCGAGGGGCAATGACATGTTGAGCATACATCAGTCGTATGTTATCATGATGGAAGTGACCGCGACACGTGAACCATCTCGGATTGTATTGATCTAAAGACCTATGGTAAGCCCTAAATATTATTAAAATAAAGTAAATGAACAATTTTTTTTGATCACAGAAGATTACAGTTTTCCTGCCAAGATTATACAGAAGAAGTCTTTTAGGTTTTTTATTTTTTTCTCTAGTTTTTGGTGCGAATGATTGAAAAGGAATGATTCCTTGACACCTTTTTATACGTGTTCGTATAAAAAGTCAGAATCAATCTTTTCGATAGTCTGCGAAACTTTTCGCTTGCTGTTAAAGTGGGAAGCAAGCGTAATGTCCCTGGTGCGATTACGGGATAAAAGTAGAGGCTTCAGCAACAGACTTAGGTATAAAGCTGACGAGAACGTAAGGTGAGAAAACATCGGTGAAAAATATCACAATAGCCAGTCATAAAACCTAGATTGTGAAGCACTTTGTCTACCTTGCGTTCCCAAACTTTTAACTAGGAAAATAACTGCAGCGTGTTGACCGAACGGAGAGTAATTAGACTAAAATTTTTGTTTCTGTTTTGAAGAAGTGACATTTGGAAAATTTGAAATGAAATGAATGCCAACAACCACGATCCGTATTGAATAAACGAAAAGCTATACAAGCCTAACGTTTCCATGTTGCGTAGAGTAGCACATAAGGAGTTAATTTAACAACCTCCTGGGGTTCGACGAATCAGTTGAAGAAGATTATGATGGATGATAGAGAAAATGATCCCATTAAGATTACAAAGAGCAAATATTTCAAATCGCTTTTGAACGAATTCAAAATAACCAAAGTGACAAGCGTAGTATTGGCACGACATTTGAGATTCATATTACAAGATCAGACTATAGAACAGCTCTCCCACATTAGATTCAACTATCGTGAAGGAATCACATCAACTACGTAATTTAGAACTGACTATGGCATTCATGAGCCATTAGGTCGCATAAGTGAGTAGGCTATTCAACTCCAATCCTTTTAATTCCGATTTTAGCCTTATTAAAGATAGTAAAAAATTAAAGCTAACCCACTGTCTTAATTGGAAGCCAACGCGCGACCGAATTCAACGAGTTTTCCAAAGTCATCATAGTCGTATGAGTTTTGCAGGGAATACAAAATCAGACCTGGCTCTGTACAGCCTGTCTCTCTAAAAACTTTCTTTCACGACCTTAAAATCAAATGATGGTATACAGGGTGTTCCGTAATTCGTGTTACATACTTTGGGATGTGATTCTTGGTCATATTCTAAGGAAACAAATTGTTTTACAGTAAAGTCCGTTTCGCAACATTGATATCACTTTTTGACAATTTAAAAAAAGAATAACTTTAGTGTACCCTACCTGTGTTAGATTCGATTTCTCTGTCAATACTGATGGTAGAGACCTAATTTTAGACTTAATTTTAACAATAATCTTTAAAACTGTATTTAAGTTGGGCTCCGATAAGCTTAGAGTTGCCAGAGTTTCAATTTTAAATGGTGTTCAAATTTTCTTACCCAAGCAAAGTTTTGACTTTGAGGTAATTTTTTTTTTCAGTAAATGCCTGGTAAACATAGAGTTTCTTTATTTTTTTGCAGATGAAAAAAAAACAATAATGAAAAAAAATCATAAATAAGTGCACTCAAAAGCCCATAAATTTAAGGATACTTGAAAAAATACAATATGGGTAAAATTAAAAAAAAAAATCTTAGCTAGTTTGTTGGAATAAAACTATAATATGGGCACTTTTAGTAGTTTTTTTTTTTGTATTTTTTGCAAAAAATAAATTATAAAGGGTCATTCCACGGTAACACCCGAAACGAAAACTTTTCGACTCATAAAATTGTTTATCATAAAATTGTTTATCCTTTTGCTAAAATCTTCAAATCTTACAATTGAGATAAAGCAACTAAATGCGTAGAAAATAAAAAAAAATTAAAACGCAAAAATATCAGCATAATGATTAACAATTTTATGAGTCGAAAAGTGTTCGTTTCGGGTGTTACCGTGGAGCGTGGAATGGCCCTAAAATTAGACCTCTATCATCAGTATTGACAGAGAAATCGAATCTACCACAGGTCAGGGTACACCAAAGTTAGCCTTTATTTTTAAATTATCAAAAAGTGATGTCAAAGTTGAGAAACGGACTTTACTGTAGAACAATTTTTTTCCTTAGAATATGACCAAGAATCACATCCCAAAGTATGTAACACGAATTACGGAACACCCTGTATATTAATTGGTATTATATTCTCCGTTTTTTTTTAACAGTTGCCACAATAGATCAAATTTGGTCGATTGTAAGCTTTTCTGGTCTTACACCACTTTAAGGGTATCCTTGTTTTAGGATCGTACTGAGGTTCCAGTACTGAGGTTACATTCGTCGCAGTATGCTTTATGCCAACATGCAGATAAGGAAGTTTTTCCAATTGACCTCCAGTTGCTTTGAAATGCTCGGCCATCTGCAGTTTTATTTTACTCAAACTTGATCATCGTCCAAGTTGAGTGGAGCAGTCTGGCTGACAGCTGAATTTGGTTTTCATCGCCGTTAAGCAATCAGCAGAAGTGCAGAAGTGGTTATCCCACGTCCTCCACGACTGCAATGCTATTTCTATATGTTTCGTTGCTGGTCTCTACAGGTTTGAGTTAAAGTTTTGCCATCCAGGTGATGACATTTTTACCTTTTGATAAAATATTCGAATCTCATTCCTATTATGTCATCTCTCAATTTCGTCGAACTATCGTACTCATGCTGCTGCTTTTCCCTTTTGAGAATTCGGTGTTCTTCACATCTTATAAGAGATATTTGTTTTTATCATATGCTATATCGACGATTTTCATATTCCGAGCAGTGCAGCTAACTCGCTTACCTATATAAGTGAAGTGGAAATCTGTTTTTTCCGTCGGCTTTTTTGGTCACATTGAATTTTGTAATGAAACAATGAAGTTACATTAACTTTCCCAACGTTTCGGCAGGGGTTGCTGCCTTCTTCAGGGGAACTTTATTTGAACAAAAAAACAAAAATATGTAAACATTAGTTGTTAACAAAATGACAATAAGTACACTCACTTATATAAAAAAGAAGAAATAAACAAAAAGGAAAAAAATGATATACATATTAAATCATTGAAAAATTTAACAAGCTACTTCTGATAGTGAAGTTTAGTCTGTACTAACTTAGACAGAGAAATTTAGGACAGGAGTGAACAATAAACGGCCGAAATGTTTTGTGTGTCTTGTTTTCTATTCATGTTGTTGTTGTTGTTGAGAATATGTAATGTTTCTAACGTGTATCTTTTAGAAACATGTTTCTCCGTCTGTAAAATTTTAACGCCATCAAAGTCTGGAGAATGACCGCTCTCAATGCTGTGATAAGACAGAGCTGTTTTGTCCGGATTTTTTTGTCTTATGTCTGACTTATGATTAGACATTCGTTGTCGAAGAAATTGTTTGGTGGTTCCGATGTAGCAAAGATTGCACGGTTCGTTGGGTTTGCCTTTACAATTTATTTTGTAGATGACATCAGTTTGTCTGTCCTTTTCAGTTTTTGTTTTTTGTTTTGTTTTAAGCATTGGTGTAATGTTTTATTCGATTTGAACGAAAGACGAGTATCTGTTAGATTTTTAGTAACAGTTTTTTTGAAATTTTCAGTCAGCGCTGGGACGTATACCATGCTTTTATGGTATACGTTAACTGGTTCTGGAGTATTATTACCCCGTGAAATTTTTGTTTTGTGCTTCCACAAAAGACTGCGAATAACTGTAGACGGATAGTTATTATCGCTAAGGATTTTGATTACTTTTTTCTCGTTGACAGAGTGGAATTGTGTGTCGCTAATTTTGAAAACTTTGTTAACCAGATTAGAAGCAGTGTTAATGATGATGTGTCTTGCTTGATTAGAACGAAAATTAATCAATCTTCCCGACGCTGTAGGTTTTTGGTACCAATCAAAGAGCAAGCGACTCCCTTCACAGTGGATTTTGACATCTAAAAATGGTAGTGTTCTATTGTGTTCATTCTCAACCGTGAACTGAATTTTGGGATGAAATCCGTTGAGGATCTGCAGTACCTTGTCAACATTTCGTTTGTCCATAATGGAAAATATATCATCCACATATTTGGCGATGAACGTGGGTTTTTCTTCCATGTCCTTAAAACATTCATCTAAAACATAATCAAGAACTAAGTCTGCAATCGTGGGAGATAAGGGATTGCCCATAGGCATCCCAAAAATTTGTTTATAGATTTCAGTTCCGTATTGCAGATGGTTGTTATCTTTGAGACAAAAATTTAAAATCTCAAGAAATTTGTTTTGTGTGATTTTAGTGTTTTTACTTATTAAGTCCCACTTTATTTTTACTATTGTGATAGCCAGTTGAATGGGAATGTTTGTAAAAAGTGATTCTACATCAAATGAAACTAGTACATCATTCTGACTTATTTTCACATTTTTCGCCTTTTCAACAAACTCAAATGAATTTTTAACAGAGTGGCTTGATTTTGTTGTAACGTACTGTAGAATTTTGCCAACATGTTATGATAACTCATAGCACGGTAGTTTCATTGATGACGTAATGGGACGCAGAGGCATGTTTGTCTTATGGATTTTTGGCAAACCGTAAATAGATGGAAGCTGTGCTGTGTATGTGGTCAAAAAAATCCGGACAAAACAGCTCTGTCTTATCACAGCATTGAGAGCGGTCATTCTCCAGACTTTGATGGCGTTAAAATTTTACAGACGGAGAAACATGTTTCTAAAAGATACACGTTAGAAACATTACATATTCTCAACAACAACAACAACATGAATAGAAAACAAGACACACAAAACATTTCGGCCGTTTATTGTTCACTCCTGTCCTAAATTTCTCTGTCTAAGTTAGTACAGACTAAACTTCACTATCAGAAGTAGCTTGTTAAATTTTTCAATGATTTAATATGTATATCATTTTTTTCCTTTTTGTTTATTTCTTCTTTTTTATATAAGTGAGTGTACTTATTGTCATTTTGTTAACAACTAATGTTTACATATTTTTGTTTTTTTGTTCAAATAAAGTTCCCCTGAAGAAGGCAGCAACCCCTGCCGAAACGTTGGGAAAGTTAATGTAACTTCATTGTTTCATTACAAAATTCAATGTGACCAAAAAAGCCGACGGAAAAACAGATTTCCACTTCACTTATATATCTAAAAATTGGTCAATAAATCAACGCTTACCTAAAGTTAACTGTATAAGGTTGAGGTAGAAAACGTACTGTGGGAAGTCCATTTTACCTTATCCATGAATGTTGAACAATGCCTCTAAATCACATAATTCCTGCAACTAATAAATGGCACCTAGTGTCGTATACAACAAACAGATCACCGTAGGACAAAATCGTGAAGAAAATAAAATTTGGAGGTAGCAATTAAACATGTCATTTCTGTGAGAGAGTACGTAAAAAGGGTCCTGCAATTCTGTCTGTCTGTATGTCCGCATATTGATCTACAGCCTGAACCTCTAGAACAAAGCTTAAAACGGTACCTCACATAGTAGGTACCTACCTACGTTTTTTTTTAAACCGAATTTCTCGTGGCTGACACGATTTGGTCAAAATTTTAAATTTATAGAGTCCTAAGTAGTTTGAGAGTGATTGCATATTAACATGTAAGAAATTTAAATTTTTGAGATTTTATTGTAAAATTAAATTCAAATTAATTTAATTTAAAATTTTAATTTTTGAAGTTTTTATAAATTTTATAGAATACTTTTGATTTCTTGAGATATATTTTATTATTTTCAAATTTTTTGTCAAAGCAACCTGTCAAGATCTTAAATTTTACATACTTGACTTTTAAAAAACTTGTTTTTAAGAAAGTGAAAAATAAGAAACGTTTCTTATTTTAAACTGGTCTAACGATTTTGATTAAATTTTCAGCGTTTATATGTATTAGCAACTACAAACAATAGGCGTTCTTAGATTTTCGTTTCAAATTGGAATATTTTATTTAATTTTCGTCAATACTTTGTGTGATTTTATTCAATTTTCATAATAAATGTGTATAGTAAGCATTCCTATAACACCAAATATATTGTGAACAGCGAATACTAAAACCTTTTCTTCAGCCTTAAGATTTTGGTATTGTACCTACTTAGCACACAATCTTAAGTTCGTGCAATCCAGTCGGGCCCATTTTTTTCTATAAACTGAAATCATCCGTTTATGAAAAATCTAAGACCATAAGTAAATCCAAATGAGTAAACTAAGTAAATTAGTTTAAAAGCTTCCATTCCAGTTTGAAAGTACGCATGAAATATAGTATGTTGCTCATCAAAATGAAGAGTTTTTGGAATACGTCCAGTATTGTCCAGGTTCCCGGTTATGTTACCGTTTCCGTTCCAGAAAGAATATGAAGAGGAAATATAACCTACGTTATTTCTTAGGTTCTAGTCCATTTTTGTTCCAAATTTCATTCAAATAGGCTCAGCAGTTTTGGAGCCTTTTCAATACAAACACAAAGTCCTCTTTTTACGTTCCTGTTCCGATGCCCTTCTAGACATGGGGATTAAATATACATACAAACCTTCCTCTTAGTTCACCATATCTATAAAAAAAAACGCATCAAAATCCGCTGCGTAGTTTAAAAGATCGAAGCGAACAGACAGCAAAATCTACTTCGTTTTATACTATGTATAAAGCTACGTGTACACGATTGCCTGGTCTGCAAATATTGCCAGATCTGTCAGTTAAAAATTTGTCTCGAATGGCTGACAATCTTGTAAACACCAAATTAATTTACAGAAAAACTATTTGTTTGCTAATTTGTAAACAAATATCTGCCAATTAATTTGCAAATATCTGGCAATCGTCTACACGCAAGCTGACAACCGTGGTGTACACACCACATTAATTTGCAGAAAAATCTGTTCATCAATCATTTTGAAGACAAATTAATTTGCAGGTGTGGCAATCGTATATACACAAATTTTGTTCATTTTCTGACGTTTCTGCAAATGTCTTTCAATAAATAAATGCAGACCCAGTTTGAAGAACATTTGCAAATTTATTCATTGGCAGACAAATTTGGCGATGTGACAATGAGCTGAAAATGAATTTGCAGATCCAAAAATGAATTTGAGTGTACACGGTTTGTTATTTGCCCAAATTAGTTTGTATTTTCCAACCAAATAGCTCGCAATAGATTTGCAGACATTTGTACATTTCTGCTAACCGTGTACCTACACAAAAACAATTTTCACCCTCATTGTCAGCTCATTATCACACATTGTCAGACGTTTGCCGATCTGACAATGATTGTCAGACCCACCAATCGATTACACGTAGCTTAAGGATAAGGAAGGATAACGATAAGGATGACATGGCATCAAAGTAGAACTTATTTAAGAACGCACTTATTTGAGTAAGAAAATATTAACTAATATGCATAAGAGTGCAAGTTGTGTCTAATTGAAAATGGAAGTCCCTTGCTCCTTGCTGTTGAGAAGCTTCATTTTTAAGACAAGGACAAATTCTCCAAACTTTTCATACTTTATACACTTAAAGTGTCTGAATAACTTTCAATTGTGTTCAATAGCATTAATTTATTTAAAGTAGAGATGTTTGATCTGAAAACCACAAAACGCTCCCACACACCTAATTCTGCTTCTGCACTTCTATATCGGAATAAAACTACATTTGTTTGCAAATTGATTTCTTTCAATGATTTTGTAGATTGACATATACTCATGGAAGCAAGAAAAGCGATATAATTTGGTAAAACTTATTCATTTCAACCCTCAAGTGGTTAAATAATTTGTTTTGATGAGTTCCAACCCACACCACAACTTGAATACTCTTCTCTTCTTCCTCCGCCTCTTACTAAACGACCCACTGGGATAACCAAAAGTTTTTTTTTCCTTTATTATCTACCCCAGGATATACAATTTAATAATCTTCGAGACAAGGAAAAAAATCGTAAAACTTTTGCGGACTTAATCAAAGTAATAGAAATATGCCCACTTTATTTTCCCATCGTAAATTTTCCCAACTCAACACCCTTTTCCACCGCCAATATTGGTACGGTCGACCGGCTTCGATTGACCACATACACTGCCAACGCCAACCGAATACTAAGTTGCCCCCGATGCAGAAGTATTCGCTCCGCTCTCCGGACTCCCCCGCAACAGGATTCAAACACAGAATGGAAGAAATAGAAAGTGAAAATGTGTGTAGATAGAATCCAAAAGAATTAATATTTTGTTTCAAGTGTCAGAGCATAAAAAATTCATGTCAGCTATAACAATAAAATTGTGCCTTAGCCACAGAGCCTAAGAGCAACAGCAGCGGTCGGTGTCGTATACTTGAGTATAAGAATAGTGAACATGAACGCCAGAGGAGTAAAAATAGAAAATATTTTCTAAATTATTGCAGGACTCGCATTTGCGAAGAATATTAAGCCAGAAAACGATCAGCGCATGGTGTAGAAAATTACTGCACTAATAAGTAATCGTTGAACACGTGAATGGAATAGGCACAACACAGCGAATGTATATCTATCTACTCGTTTAAAGCTTGAAGTTAATTCAGAACTCTCGCATAGATGCCAGCAGCAGCAGCCCTGAACGGTGAGAAATGCAGGCAAATGCAACCACACCGCGGTAACCCAATCCGGCACGAAGTTAATGGAGACATGGGTTTCAAGTGATGCGAACACGAATTGCATAATAAGTGGAGTACACATTTTTTTGTTTTTTTTTTTTTTTTCATATACATTCGCGACGAACAACATCACATGGGTTACCCTGTGCTCATTGAACTGGTATTGAATTCGACTTGCCAACACCGATCTTGCAGATGCAAATGTTTGACGCGCACTGGTGATGTAAAAACGTCACTCTGTGTATCGAATTTCTTTAAGCAGCAAAACATTTTTTCCCCTCTTTTATTGTTTTTTTTTTTTGACTTTACGGTTAACCATTCCATGAGGCAACAGACCAGGCAACTACAGAAAAGTGTTAACGCCATGCCGTTTCTAAGTAGTTTCGAGTGAATTTAATTGCACACATAAGATATTAAGCGAAGGTTTGGTTTGAACTTTGCATTTTCTTTTATGTTAAATCAGAAGGCACATTTGACCAGTTACCGTTGATAAAATGCAATTTTTATTTCGAACGGGTTTTGTTTTTGAAGACAGTTTTTTGTATTATGTTGCTATAAAAAATCGAGTGGTGGATCTTTAACACCAGGGGCCTTTTACACTAAACTACAAGTGCTTGTGATGCAAGTGAATTATGGCAAGTGTAAAATATTTCTGTAACACAAAGCTACAAGTTTGCTTGACCATGTTACAATTACTGTAATGGACATAATCCTACAAGTGACTCTTGACTTGTATAGCTTTGTGTTATAGGCCCCAGCTTGAGAACAATAAACTGGTTGCTCTTTCTCAAATCTTTTAAAGGATGATTGTTATCGAAGGAGAGCTCGGCGCAACAAAAGTTTGCTAAAGGAGATGGGATGATGACTCTCCCGTGATTCCGGTCTTCGTTGTTGTGAATCGAACTATATTGTGATGTTGCTTATTGTTTGGCTAGGAATCGCGTCTTTTGTCTGGTGTGGTGATTTCTGAAATGGGACTAAGACGTTGATTAGGAGCTTCTGCTCTGAGATAGCAGGACACACTAAACTAACAGCGAGGCAGAACTGGACACTTAATCCACAGCGACATTGCACTGGACTAGACATAACATTCACAGCGAGATAACACCGAACGCTGCGCTGTATTCACAGTAGGATATCAAAGGGCACTAAATTCACAGCTAGATATAGCAACTGGATACTGGACACTAAATGCACAGCGAGATAGCACTGGGCGCTCAGTTTACAACGACATAGCACTGGGCACTAAACTCACAGCAGGATAGCACTGGACACAAAATTCACAGCGAGATAACACTGAGCATTGTTAGATATACTCACTTGTACGTTCTTGCTAGAGGGGTGGGTACGTGGGTTAGTTCACGGGACTGATTTAGTTTAGTTTCTTCTGCCTTCTCATTGTCCTTTTGGGGCGAACTTACTGTGAGCTATACCTACTGTGTCCAACGAACTCAAATTTAGGTTCGATTTTAGGCCTTGAAGAGTAAATAACGGTACGTATGGAAGTAGATTAACATGTGCATTATATTGACAAGTTGAATTTTTTATTTATTGACAATTTTCTAATAAAAATGTGGTAGAAAATCTTTCAGAATGAGGTTCTTAAGAATCGCTTAAAAAGCTATAGCCCCTTCACACCAAGTTTCTTTAGGTGTTATGTACATTTACATACTTAAACTAAGTGCAGACATGTTTTAAAATAATAAATGCAGACAATGCAAACACAAGATTTAATTAAATAAATCTGTCCAACCGATAAGAGTCGTATATATGTATATTGCATTTTCTTATCTGATCTCAAAGCACATCGAAACAATTATCAACGACATTGAAATCACATCGCGTTTACGACTTGTGGCAATAAAATGAAAATAAACTGCCTGTGGACTCCTTCAAATTTGATTGCAAACGATCCTTCAGAATGAGGTTACAAATTTACGCACATATGTATAGCTGGTGCCCATCCAGAATAGTTCAAAGAGCTAATGTCCCATTTTAAAGTGTTACAAGCTGACTTGCGTGTAAGTTGTAGCAGGCGTGCCTACCTATCCTGGGCTCATCATTGCCTATCCCCAGTGCCGGATTAAGCCATCGCGGGGCCTGTAGCAAATTCTGTCAAGGGGCCCTTGCTTTGCTTTAGGTTCTCAAGTTTAGGGTATTAAATAAAACAAAATTGTTACAAATAAACTTTTCTGGATTTAATATGGGCAAATTTAGAGATAACACTTTCAATATCGACTTCTTTAAGCAAATCATGCTCTATATTCAACAAAGTGAGATGATTAAGACGTTCTTGGCCCATCGTGTTCCTTAATTCATTTTTAATACGTTTTAATGTTGAAAAAGAACGTTCGCCACTGCAGTTAGTGATCATGAGAGACAAGTAAATGCGCAAGGCAATTTCTAAGTTTGGGAAACACGATTCTAAAGAATTATTTAATAAAAGTTTATAAAATTGCTGTTCCAGAGGCTCCTGTTTCGTGTTGTCAATAACAGTAGCCTAGCCACATCTGTTTAAAGCAGCTCTGCGAACTGCACTAATTCGCCACCTAGGCTGTTCTCCAAATCATCTTCGTAAGCACTGACCATACTTGAGGATTTTTCCAAAATCTCTTCTGTTGTAAGAGATTTTAGCTGTCGAAATACTTCAAAAACACTAGTAATCTTATGATATGCCTTCATACGTTTAGTTAAAGCAGACAGTACGTTATCAATAATGACAATAAACACCTGAACTTCGAAACGTTGTCCAGGTGTTTGATTTTCAACAAAGTCGTCGAGTGTAGTAGAGCCGCTGAAATGGTCGTACTTTGTATTTCGCTTGATTCGTCTTGATGTCTGTTGCTGGTATTCTTCACAGTTGGTCAGATCTTTGGCTCTTACCTCAATATCTGAAAATGTGGATCGCATTGCTTTGACATAGCTATATAATGATTCATAAAGGGCGTATCCCGTATTAAGGTCTTGATCAGACGACTGCAGCGAAGCACTAGTCGCTTGCAAGCGTTCTAGGATTCCATTCCATGTAATTGTCATTATTCCCGTTTCTAGCTTATTCATCGTTGAAACTAGTCCGTAAGCTTTATTACGGCACTCCGCTTTTTGATCCACGTCGTTGAAAATGTCTTCCAAAACTTGCTTAATAGTAATAAAACCACATAAAAGTGCTTTCGTAGCATCAGCTCGGGCTGACCACCTAGTGTCCGATAAACGTTTCAAAATCTGAATTTTTAAGGTAGAATCTTTAAGTGCGTTCGTAAGACGACTCCATCGATAGGTAGAAGCGGAAAAAAATGTATAGAGATTTTCAATGAAATCGAAGAAAAGTAATGCTTCTGTACAGCAGTCTGCAGCGCACTTAGCAACCAAATTTAATGAATGTGCAAGACAGGGAATGTATTCGGCGTACTTATTTATTTCCTTAACTCTGGCTTGTAAGCCGATGTATTTGCCACTCATGTTGCTGGCATTATCGTAGCTTTGCCCACGACAATCTTTGATATCAATGCCACTCTCACTTAAGAAATCTAGTAAACTTTGAGCGAGTTGTTCAGCAGTATGACCTTCCATGTCCAAGAACTTAACAAATCTTTCCACTGGTACAGATGGCAGAACATAGCGCACTATCAGAGTCAGTTGGTCTACATGCGATATATCTGGAGTAGAATCCAATGAAACTGAGTAGTATTTGCATCTCTTAATTTCGCAAATAATTTGATCTAGTATGCTTGATGCAATTAGATGAATAAATTCCTCACAAGTTGTTTTTGATAAATATGACGTATGCCCCATTCCTTTATTAGCATGATTTTGTATATGTTGAGCCATAAAAGCGTCAAATTGGGCTATTAATTCTAGCAAGCCTAAATAATTTCCATTGTGAGGTGAACCAACAATTTCGTCACTTCCTCGAAACGCAAGACCTCGTTCTGCTAAAAACTTTATTACTGCAATGATTCGTTTTAATTATTTTTAGGTTATCTAATTTTTTTTTTTTTACGATCAGATAGGAGTTGGAGCGCGGCCGCGCGGGGCCCCCCCAATGCGCGGGGCCCGTAGCACTTGCTACTCCTGCTATATGGCTAATCCGGCACTGCCTATCCCCCAAGTATATGTATATCTCTATATATACAAACATCGTACATCGAACTTCGCATTAATGATATGACTCACAAACGCGATCGGCATCAAATGAAAGGCAATCACAGTCTTCATCAGATGCCCATCGACATAAAAATACATGTTTTATATTCACATTATAAAATGGTTATTCTTGTCCCTAAAGATGCCGACCGACCGATCCTGCAGATGAAGGGCCAGTGCGGCAAGATATTACTGTGATGCGCACCTGCATGAAAACGCAACCAGGGCAATGGCAATGCCACTGAGCTACCCGGATCACCTAATGATCACTTATTTCTCGTTCGACATGGAATTCCTTTCATCTGCGGACATTTTGAAGGGAATCGCGTTTGATCACATGCGATCTCTTAAATGCTCCTAATATTCTCCACCCATCCCCCGAATTTTATTTATCGTTACAAGATATTCAACTGATAAACCGGATTCGTTGCCTAAGTCATTGAGATAAAAGCCGACAATGTACAAACAATATTTTAAGTTTTAAAGTTTAATGATGGTTGCATCGTAAGATGCAATGGATTTCAAAATGATTATTATTATTAAATTCATTTGTGAAAATTTTAACAGAAATATTAGGGTGAACCACCCAATCATTGGCACCTTAAGCGAAATCTCAACTTTTTTCGGTCATAATAATTCCGAATAAAAGAAAATAGGTATTTCCATTATCACACAATCTTGAACAAAATAACATACCTACACTGAGGGAAAAACTGTGTCCGATATTTAAATGGGAAAGCATTAAAATTGCAGTTGTTAGCGTTTTTAAAGCAACACATTTGAATTGAATTGAAAGTAGTTTGTTTCAAATACAAATTGCTTTTGCGAAAGCAGATAAGTGACTTTGGCTTTTGAATTGAATAGTTCACTTCATTGAATCGAAATCTTACTTTTTCGAATTTATATCAAAAGAAAATGTATTAAAAACAAACGAGAGTACGCTTAAATTTTTGAAAAAAAAACTGCATTTGCATTTTCGTTATTAAAATACTTTAAAATTAAAGTAAAAACACATTTGAAGCAAACGAAAACGCTTTTCTATACCAATAGTTCAAAGGGGTTTTCTTTGTTGAAATCTGTATTGCGACATTCGCGTATTAGTAATAAAAGAGTCAAGTTCTGTAAACGAGTGAAGTAAAATGAAATTTTTGGTAAGTATTGTTCCTTGTTATTACTTTTACCACAATATCTTGGTAACTGTTGCAATTTATTTTTAAAGTATTTTTTTTTTTTTTGAGCAAGCTTATTCAAGAAAGAACACCATACACTTTACGTATACTTTACTATATGGAGCAACCCTTAAGCCGAAACATAATTTTTTGGTGCACTATCCTACAGGAATAAAGAGATGAGGACCCTTAAAATATATTTTGGTAATGCGCGTAAGGATTGTAAGTCTAACTTTAATACCATCGCATCAAGACTAAACCCATCTAAGACTAAATCTCATGCAATTTAAGTTTCTTTACAGTTTTTCTATTTTTTAACTCATTATAAATAAAAATGGAATCAAACCAATCAAAACCAAAAATGGAATCGATGTCAGTAATGTCAAAACTAATTTTTATTTAACTAATTGAAATTTAGATAGAAATAAGTATTTTTAGATAAATAAATATGCTTAAATAATGTATATGCTTAGTTAATAACACTTTTTTAAATATAAATAAAATATGTACCTAACTTTAATTCAACAAATTAATTTTTTATTTAAATTTTTTTAATTAGTCTAGTTTGGTATTACTCGAAACTACCATACGTGCGATTACTAATTGAAAACATTTTTGATTCAATTCGAATACGACCCTTATTTAAATTGAAGTAGCGAGCGCAATAGGTTGAATGAATCAAAGCTTTGATTTCAGAGTATTTCGATTGAAATTCAAAGAAGAATGTCATTTAGAAATAATGCACATTGTCTTTCACTTATGGTCAATAAGAATTTAAAAGAAAAGCCATCCGTAATTAAATCAGAGCTAACAGTCGTTTAAATCATTGTCAAAAAGCATTTATTTCAAATGGAGTTTTCATTCAATTTTTATTCAAAAGCGTCGCAGCTTTGACTCTAAGAAAAACGCCTTTAGTCCTAAATTGTTGCCTTTTTTCTTTGATTCAAAGCCATTTTTTTTGATTTGGTGATGTTTTTTGGCTCAGTGTACTCGTGTATTGAATCAAACCTTTTTTTGTTGTTGTTGAGGTAAATATATTCACAAAACTTAAATGATATTTGACTGTAAAGGCATTATGTCATGAACCTTAAGATTTTTTTTATTTTTCAAAGTCCATGCGAAGCTGATTTCGTTCTCAAAACTTTAGGTTAGGCTAGGTTTATAGGGCTGCCAGGAAAACAACTGACACACTTAGACCAATATTAAGTCCATTGTGATACCATAAGAATTATGCTAGGGAGTACTTCACTTAACAAAACCATTTGGAGCTTTTGATAAAGCGAAAGAGATACAGGGTATCAGTGTTCGCCAGATCGCTTAGATCATCAAGGAAATATTTTCCTAGTTGGACTTTTTTCAAAAGAAGAGAGCCGGACATGAGGAGAGGAGGTGTGGGATTTTCTCTTCCTCCTCCTCATCTAAATAGCTTCGAGCTTCTGCAGAAGTCGTTGGAGGAAACGCCGAGTCTTATAGCGTGTCTTTTTTATATCAGACAATGTCCAATAATGACATTGATTACGGAGCTAACGTGTAATCTGGTTATGGATAGCAAATGTCTTGTGCGTTTTAGATCTAGCTCTGGCCATATCTGTTTTGATGCCACACACGTAGTGACGAAATGATATTGCACCACCTATCATTTGTTCTGTCCCTTGCCTCTTGCTTTAGCATAAGTTTGCATGTAGCGATTGTTATACCAATATCCAAACTGCTGGTTGAGATAGATAGAACAGTTCCTTTTCTGACGAGTTCATCGGCTTTGCCGTTACCTAGGATATCTCTGTGCCCCGGCGCCGGCATCCAAGCATGGTGAAAATTGAAATGTTCAGCCATCTCCTTAAGAGATATGCAACAGTTAAGGGCGGTTACTGAGTTATCCGTAGAAACCGCGCCGATTGATTTGAAGGCTGCTTGACTGTCTGAGAAAATTCGGATATTCGCTGAGGATGTTACGTTTTCTTTTAGCCATGATAGGACCATTTTGATCGCCAGAATTTCCGCTTGGAACACATTACAATGGTTTGGGAGGCGTTTGAGTACACCCCGCAGCCGACCCCTTCTTCAGTTTTTGAACCATCTGTATAGAAATGAATTGAATCATCTCTCAAGAATTCTTAGTCTTCCTAGATAGTTCTCGGTGGGATTGAGAATTGGAACTTATCATCAAAAATCAATTAGGGGATGGTGTAGTACTCCGACTACAAGGGATTGATCTAAATAAATTCAGATTGTAGCGTGGCCGCTGTTGTTAACGTTCCATTGGGAGATAGCTTTTTTTTTTACATGTATGTTACATGTAAATATTTTTACATAAGTAAAAGTCGTTGTTCAAATGTATTGAGTGAGGTTTTTCCCAATTTATTGATATACAATAATAAAGTGCAGAAAATAAGAACATATGAAAATACACGAAATTATAAATCAATTCTTCTCTGCTTTGCCGAATCATTCGATAATTTCTTCCACCTTAATGTCAATGTGCCTGTTAATCCTCATAAGAGCAAGCCCATTCAGCCTATCTTCGCCTGTAGAATTCCTAATCCAATATTTTAGACGCCTCAACGTGGAAAAACTACGCTCGCTGCTAGCAATGGTCGCAGCCAATGTTGCACCTATTTTCAAAAACTTGAAAATGTTTGGAAAAAGTGCATCGTTACAAGGATTTTATGATTCTATAAATGCCTTAGGTTGAGTTTTTGCCCTAACCCAACGTTGTCTCCACGATAACACTTCATTTATTACGGTTGAAGTAGCTGCCTCAGTCGCTGTTGGCCATTGATTCATTATTACTTCCACGGTTTCATCAATATTCTCAACATCTTTCCTTTTTTTTCTCCTATAGACTCGGTTATTTTTTAAGCATCAGCGAATTTTCGTTGTACATTCTGATGATGATGAGTAAAAATTTGAAAACAAGGACATAGTTGAGCTGAGAATTATGTTCCACAAAACTGTTTGTGCTCCGTCAAAGTGACATTGAGCGCTCAGTGAGATTTTTCTTTGTGGAACTGGCGTAATAGATCAATGTGATTGAAGCATTGTATTGACTTATGATACATGGACTTGGACTGCTAGTTGCATTAATTCTCTATACAAAAGTTGGATAATAATGATTGCACTTATTTTTGGTTACACTAGCCAATATCTTACTCTTAACTAAAACACTAACGACATCTGCTGTGATTTAGCTAGCGTGATTATTTAGCAGTGTCAAAAATGTTTCACTAGTTTTCCGCTGAAATGATGCTCGCTAGTATTGCTTAGAATAAGTGGAACCATCGTGAAGTTGGGTCCTAGCAGTCCATGTTTAATAAGTCAATGATTTTAGTAAATAGGAACCCTACTAACGCATTTCAACTGTTTTCTATAGCTCAATGTAGGCAAAACACAAACATACATGTATTTAGATACTGATTAGTGAAAAGCTCGAACTTCAATTTTAAATATGAAAAACAAATTTGCATCAATAAAACAAAAAAAAAATAAATGAAGCGTTTAAATGATATTCGACTGAAAGCGATAAAACAGAGTGAGACAGGTAACGTTTCGACGATATTCAAGAGAATCAATCCATTCTACGATTGAACTATCACCTATCAATTTTGTCTAATACGAATGGCTGTACTGGCGGCCATTTGTTTGCTGAAGATATCTAGTGATGTGAGATTAAGGAGCTTGTTAAGGAAGCGGGTCAAAATTCTGGCTTCAAAATTCTGCTTTTAAAACGAAAATTCTGCTTTTCTAAATTCTGTATTTTTTTCATTCTGGCTGACAAAATTCTGCTTTCCAAATTTCTGCTTTTCAAAATTCTGGCTTTCTTAAAAGAAAAATTCTGCTTTTTTTCATATTCTTTTCTATTTGCAGAAGAACAAAAACAAAGTAGGAGAGCGACGAGAAAGTAAGAGTTTGCAATTATTATCAATATTCTGCAAATTATAAAGAAAAAGACGGTTTAGAAAATGTTAAGTGCGCGCTTTATTATTATTATTATTTATTATTATTATGGTACTTTATTTTATCACTAATAGGTTTTCATTTACATGTTTTTCATTTGGTACATTTAAGCATATGGCTTTAGCCGTCTGCCGAGAAATGACAACAAATTTAAAAAGAATTATTATAGGTAAATACTGTTATTCATAAATATTCATTTCAAAAAGGAAAAAATTAATAGTAAAAGTAACGTTACAAACATTTAAAAATTTTCATCTATTATTCTTGATCTATACTTGAGAGCAGTGTGGCAATAGGAGGCAAGTTTATTCCAATTTTCGCTATCGTTAAGTACGCGTTTGACATCTTCGATGGTCATAAGATCCGTTCCATAATGACTACGCCTTATCTCCTTCAATATTGGGGAAACACCAAGAAAATGTATCACATCTTCGTTTTCTCCAGTATTGCATAGAGTGCACCGAAATGCAATATCCTCACGATGTGGCATATAGTTCAGCTTAAGAAGTTCTCCTCTCGCTCTAATTACCATTGATATTTGTGCTGTACTTAGTCCAGTGTTAGCATAGTTTACTTGTTGGTGTTCTAGTTGTCGGTAAACAACCCGTGTTCTTGAACTTTCCGCTTGAATTACATTTTCTGTTTTCTGATTGCCTGTTCTACATCCAGGATAAATTTTTCAGATATAGTTTTCCACTCTGGGATGTTGTTTTCAGTCAAATTGAGATGGATGTTATATTTTACTGAAATATTTTCCCAGTCTTTGAAGAAAAGGGTTTTCGTCCTTATGGCTTTTTTGGCAAGAGCCTTGGTCAGGCGAGTATTATCATCCCCATTTAGGATTTTTGTTATGTAGCTCATGTTTAGTTTAAGCGAAAATACAAATAAGGGAGACATTCCACTTTCAATTTGAACCATATAATTTGGTGTGGTTGATGGAAGCCGATAGAGTTTTTTGAGAAAAAACCGCAGAAGTTTTTCTACATCTTCATAGTACTTGCCTCCCCAAACCTGTGCCCCATAACACATTACGGACCGCATAACCGCTTCAAAAACTTTTATTTTCGATGGAATTCCAACTCTTGCATTTGCCATCAAGTTTCGCCAAGTTGAATTTATCGCCTTTTTCGAATCGGAAAGTTTCATTTTAAAGTGCTTTTTGAATGAAAGATCATGATTTATCAAAACACCTAGGTACTTATATGATTTGACAACTTCCAAATCTTCCCCACCATATTTCCACTTTTCGTTTCCTGCTAAGCGACCTGATCCTTTTCTAAACACGAGTACTTTTGACTTTGTCGTATTGATTTGTAGACAATTATATTTGCAGTATTTTTCTAGCTTATTTATCATAAGCTGTAAAGAGCTGGGTGATTCTGCCAAAACTACCAGGTCGTCTGCAAAAAGTAAAGTTGTTACTTTGATTCCTTCCACTATGACTCCTGCCGGTAGGAAGTCTGCTATGTCATCCAAAAACAGTGAAAATAACAAAGGGCTTAGAAGACATCCCTGTCTTACACCTGTGTCTATTCCAAACCAATCTGATAGCTCCTCTCCATTCCATATTGCTGATTTGTTACCACTGTAGAGACTTATTATATTATTTACGAACTTTGTTGATACGCCGATTTGTGACAGTTTGTAAAATAGACAGTTTCTGCTGATCATATCAAAAGCCGCTCGAAAGTCGATAAAGAAAGCATACAGTTTTTTGCCCCGATTAAGGTAGCTTTGGGCGATGCTTGTTAGATTGAAGATTTGGTCTACTGTAGAAAAACCTTCCCTAAAACCTGCTTGGAATTGGCTCAACTTATTGTTTTCTTTGACCCATTTTGAAAGCCTAGTATTCAACAGACCAGTAAAAATTTTCGATATCGTATTCATGAACGAAATTCCTCTGTAGTTCGCTGCGTTATTAGGGTCACCTTTCTTGTATATTGGGAAAATGATCAATTTTTGGAATTCTTCTGGTACCTTCGCCTCATTGAATATATTATTAAGTGCCCTTAAGACTTTTTCAAGGAAATTATTGGGAGCATTTTTGAAGAACTCATAGGGGATTCGATCTTCCCCTGGTGCTTTGTTCTGTTTAGCTTTTCTCAACACTTCGCAAAGCTCTTGCATGTTAAATGGAACGTCCAATGTGTCATCAGTTACTTGAGGCATTGCATACATATATGATAATTGTGGTTCCTCTGGATTAAGCATTGTTCGGAAATGATCTTTTAATGTATTTACTTCAACGAGAGTGCCTACTTTGTGTTTGTTCCCGTTGAGTTTTTTTGCAATAGTCCAAAACTCTTTGCTATTGGAAATATTAGCTATTTCACATGCCATTCCATTGAAGTACAATGTTTTCTTTTTATCGCAAATAGCTTTGTACCGACAGTTGGCTTCTATATAGATTTGTTTCGTCGTTGCTGTGTTCAGCTCTCTAAAGAGATTAAGAGATCCAAGCGATTTTTTCCTGGCTTTGGAACAGTCTTCATCAAACCACGGTTGTTTTTTTCTATTTTATTTCTGTTGGTTTTAGATTGTGCTATATGTATATTGGATTATACTAGTCAGAAAACTTGGGTATAAGAGTGCGTTGTTCCAGTCCAATACCAGTATTCTAACGTATTCCTCTAATTGTTGTTGGTACTGATTTACCCAGCTATCTTTCCAAATGAGTTTTGGTAGTAGAGATAAATTTTTAGTCACAGTGGTATTGCTATTCATTGTTCCTTGGATGGACAGTGGCATGTGGTCTGAAAAAGTTTGGGATGTTACATGCATATTAGAGTGGGTCAAAAAAATCGATTATTTTTTTTTTTACAAATGCTACGGAAAAATGGGTTGCTAGACTCCTTAAAAAAATTCTCAAAAATTATGAGCTCTTAATTTTAATATTTAGGTCCTCCGCATCGCAGCTTTGTATATTTTCCTCAGTCCAATAGAAAAAAATTCATACCTCATCATTTATCGATTGAACAGAAAAATGTTCCAAAAAAATCTTTTAGGAAATTTAACGCTCTACAAAAAAAATATCTTGTGATTTTTCCGTAAACCTCACCATTTGAAAGATATTGAGGATTTAATTTTGATTATTTTAGGACAAATTTCATTTTTGTTTATGAATTTTATAACTCGACAATAAATGAATTTTACAAAATGCGCAATACAAATTTTTGTTGGAAATTTACTGCTCTATAAAAAAGGTCTTTAATGTTTTAGCGCTGAAATTAACCGTTCCAAAGTTATTCATCATCAAACTTTTACGTGTACGGATTTTAAAAGTTTTTGGTGAGATATTCGAAAAATTTCAATTTAATTTATGAATTTCATATGAATTTAATTTCTTGTCATTAATATAAATATTATTTGAGTTTTATTTTCACAATTCAAACAGATTAAATGAAATATAAAACAGAAATTCTCTAGGAGAGAAATTTTCCCTAGGATAGTGAGTTCTAATGATTAAAAATAAGATGTTTAGAATAACTAAAGAAAAATTTTGATAATTTTGAAAATAGAACTCAAATAATACTAATATTAATGATAAGAAATGAAATTCATATGAAATTCATAAATTAATTTGAAATTTTTCGAATATCTCACCAAAAACTTTTAAAATCCGTACACATAAAAGTTTGATGATGAATAACTTTGGAACGGTTAATTTCAGCGCTAAAACATTAAAGACCTTTTTTATAGAGCAGTAAATTTCCAACAAAAATTTGTATTGAGCATTTTGTAAAATTCATTTATTGTCGAGTTATAAAATTCATAAACAAAAATGAAATTTGTCCTAAAATAATCAAAATTAAATCCTCAATATCTTTCAAATGGTGAGGTTTACGGAAAAATCACAAGATATTTTTTTTGTAGAGCGTTAAATTTCCTAAAAGATTTTTTTGGAACATTTTTCTGTTCAATCGATAAATGATGAGGTATGAATTTTTTTCTATTGGACTGAGGAAAATATACAAAGCTGCGATGCGGAGGACTTAAATATTAAAATTAAGAGCTCGTAATTTTTGAGAATTTTTTTAAGGAGTCTAGCAACCCATTTTTCCGTAGCATTTGTAAAAAAAAAAATAATCGATTTTTTTGACCCACTCTAATGCATATCCTGTATCATTTCGTGCCATATTCCGCTTATAAGTGCATAATCAATTACTGAGCATCCATTTCCTTTTATAAATGTATATTCCCCATCGCAATCACTTTTTGTTCTTCTTAAGGTTTGGAAAATGTTAAAAAGCGCGCGCTTTTTAACATTTTCCAAACCTTCTTTTTCTTTATAATTGGCTGAATTTTGATAACCAGAATTTTGAAAAGCAGAATTCTGGAAAGCAGAATTTTGAAAAGCAGAATTTTAAAAGCAGAATTTTGAAAAGCAGAATTGTGAAAGCAGAATTTTTACCCCGGCAGAATTTTGACCCCAACCCGTTTGTTAAGGGCAGCTGAAAGTGTTGATCTCAGTGCTCCGCTTATACACAAACAGGCTGTTCGTTGTACCTTATGCTTAGATTATCGCAGTAGGTCCTTTTATCAAGAGCGGTCCACTATACCAATACTCCGTATGTGAGTAGATATTGGTCTGATGACCGCGGTGTAGAGCCAGTGGGTGATTTGGAGGGAGAAACCCCATTTATTACCAATATGATTCTGATTCTGATTCTTTCCTGTATATTGGATTTCCATTTTATCTTTTTGTCTAGGATGATACCTAGATATTTAGCTTCATCTTAAAGTTTAAGTGTGATTCCATTGATTGATGGAGTTATTAGTTGAGGAATTTCTGTATTTCCTGGCAACGTATTTTCGAAAACCCGTCGAGCCGAAGCCTTTGGGTTCATCCGCTCTACATGGCCGAACCATCGTAGTCTCGCGATGCGTACTCTTCTGGCTATGCCCATGTCGCGGTACAGCTCATACAGCTCGTTGTTGTACCTTCTTCTCCTCACATTGTCTTCGCATACGGGACCAAAGATCATTCGGAGAATTTTTCTTTCGAAACGACCAAGGGTTTCCTCATCCGCTTTCGATAAGGTCCATGCTTCCGCGCCGTACAGCAGGATTGGGATGATCAAGGCCTTATACAGGATTACCTTGGTTTTTCTAGAGAGGGTTTTGTTTCTCGATTGCCTTCTTAACCCAAAGAAGCAACGATTGGCAAGAGCTATTCTCCGTTTGATCTCCGCACTGATGTTGTTTTCCGTGTCTATAGCGGATCCTAAGGTAGACGAAGTCCTGTACTACCTCGAAGTTATGTCTGTCTATTGTGTCGTTTTGTCTAATTTGTCGATGTTCTGTGTCCTTGTTTGATAACAACATATACTTCGTTTTGCCCTCATTAACCATCAAACCCATTTTTGCCGCTTCTGTTTCAATACTCGCAAAAGCACCTATGACATCACGCTATTTTCTTCCCATTAGGTAAGTCAATATCGTCTGCGTAGCCGAATATTTGTTCAGACTTTTGAAACATTGTTCCTCTGGTGTTGACGTTTGAGTTTCTTACAATCTGTTCAAGTATGATGTTGAAGAAATCGCATGACAGTTTGTCGCCTTGCCTAAAACCTTTTTCGACATCAAAGGTCTCGGTGAGTTATTTACCGACGTTGACGGAGCAGCGTGAATTCTCCAAAGTCATCTTGCATAGTCGTACGAGTTTTGTACGAATGCCTAAACTAGACATGGCTCTGTACAGCTCGTCTCTGTAAATACAGCCATACGCGGCCTTGAAATCGATTAAAAGATGGTGAATATCGATATTATATGCAAGGGTTTTTTCCAAGATCTGCCGTTATGTGAAAATTTGGTTTATTGTGGACTTCTCTGGTCTAAAACCACATTGATAAAGACCTATCAAGTTGTTGAAGTGGGGTTTCAGACGTTCACATGACATATTACAGCAGACAAGATCTTATAAGCGACGCGACGTTAAGGAGGCTTATCCATCTATAATTGGCGCAGTTGTCTCCTTTATTTAGGATCGGGCATTCGACACTGTAGTGGTACCCGTGGTGTGATGGGCATGTTAATCCAGAGGTTCGAGTTCGAATCCCACCAGAGGCAAACATGTTTTTTCTACGGGTATCGCCTTTCGCGAGGAATTGGCAAGACCTCCGTTAGTATACATTGCCATGAAAAGCGCTTTCTCGATTTTTTGTAGGTCCCCTACATTCCCTCACAAGGGATGGTTGTGAGAAATGCGCTAGGCCCAGGGGCCCCTCGCGCTGTAGCGCCACCCTATTTTTTTTTTTTTTTTTTATTCGACACTGTAATTGACATTTGACATTGCTAATACTCAATATGATAAGAATAAATATTTCCTCCCACAGAAAAAGAGACGCAATTGAAGACAAAAACAAATCATATTATTTACTTAATAAATAGTACTAACTAATTATAACTAATAATAAATAATACCTAACTTCCGAACAGTATACCAAAAAGGTAACCGGTGCATTTAGCTATAGTCTTTTTGGGTGGTAAACAATTGATCGATTTCATAAGTACATGCCGAAGAACACTTTCTGAAGGTTGTCATCATCAACCAACCAGCAACCAAAAAATTCGTTTATGTAACTCGTTGTTCCTTTGATTTTATTTTTAACTCTCAATTTGCGAAAATCTACCGTGACTGCAATTTTATTCATGTAACAAACAATCGGATCACAGCACAAACACAACTTAGGAATGTTTCCATTTTCCTTTTTGCAATGGGACAAGTTAACAACAAACATCGACCTCGTTGTTTTCTATACGGGCAGCGAGTTCGTTGTCAAATTAAATTAACAAACCAATCGAACGAATTAAAAATAGTTTCTGCCCTCTTGTGCCGTACATCATGATAATGCTTATTGAGTTTGATTGACAATGATTCTATTCGATCAATTGATTGATTTCAAAGCGAGACAGTTGGTATACCTAGGTACGAATATGCAACTACATTTTTGCAGTTGCCAAAAAAAAAATTAAAAACTAGCCTCCTGGTCCTCATCCAATAGTGCGCGGCTTTGCATGTTCTTCGAGCTGGTAAATGAGATGTAAGCTCGTTGGCTATGTGTGTTAAGCAAAATATCTACGAGACTGATTTTCGATTTGCGTCATGCCCTCAGTTGCTAACTAAGTAATTGACAGCCATTGGGATAATTTCTTTTTTAAATTGAATTTGTGCTTAGAGTTTTATTTTTTTTTTTCAGTTTATGTGTCGAACTGAAAACTCGATCGCGCCGTCTATTTTTGAAACGCTTTGCTGCTGCTGCCAAGCTCTCATTTTACATTGTCTTGACGGACCTTTCACATTGCCACTTACAAATGTGTCACTTTGAAGTTCGGTGATTGAGAATGAGACGTTGCCTCCACCTGACCAAACATTTCAGGGAGCATTCAAAATAAATCATCCCATCGAGCAATCATGGTGCTGACGTTTGCTTGGAAAAATTAGGAACCTCATCTCGGCACCTGATGACATCCGATTTTGATTAATGTCAATCCGAAGAAACATTAATTACTTAGTTTTTGGGCAAACGTCACACTCATTAAGTGGTTTTACGCCTTGTGTCTGGATAAATATATGCCATTTTACTTTGGTACTCGTAGGTACAATGCTCACGAGTAAGTCGGAAGCACATACGCGCTACACAGAGCACGGGCGGTTGTCGGTGCCGTCGCCACCGTTTAATCATCTGGCAATTAAGGGGAAGTGGAAATCGCGTGTCAACTTGTGGAACAGTCTAAGCAGTTGCTCTTATTTATAGGCACATCGCATCGAGATTACTGCAACGCAGTGATTAATCTAAATTTATCTTCTGCATCGATGCTATCTTTGGAAGTTGGAATAATTGCCGCATGTAGTGTTGCACTCGACCGCATGTCAGCTGTTCGAACTTTAATGCGTTTGAGGAGTGAATTTGGTGTGGGCTTTATTGTAAACTGTTTGAAACATATTTCATTTGATAACACAATTTGTATAATCAGAATTTTTAAATATGATTCCAACTTCATCTTCAATCCAATACTTGGCTAAACACGCTCTACTATAGCGTGTGCCTGGTCTCTGTAAGACGAATCTAGGCATACAAATTTCCCAATGTCTGGTAAAAATTCAATTGTTTCATGAACTACATTCGCAGGTACTCTGCAGTTTAAGGATATATCCACAGAGTATTCAGAGAGGGAAGTTTATGAAAGCTCAGTATTGGATAATACATTACCCAAAGTACAAAATGTTTTTATATCCAAAAACACTTTGGTTTTTTAAAATTTTTCATTTTCACAATAAAACCCATCAGGAGGTGGATAAATAAATGAATTAGAAGAAGTTAAAAGCCTTAAGCTGACATACGTGCAGCTGAATCACAATCAAACTCCATATTGTTTCCTGCTTTCCTGTGCGATGCGAATCCTTATGCCAAAAGCACATTTACTGTTTTGCACATTCCTTGTGACTGTTTGTTTGTTCCAAAACAATTGTATGAAACCAAAAATATATTATCCAAACAGAAAGATACACATTCAGACGTTAATCGGGAATAAGAAAAAGAATCAAATGACCACCTCAACAGAAACAGAGCGCAGTAGAAAGACAATGAGAAACAATACGAACAGGAAAAATAATGCGATTGCGATAGCGAAATACTCGCGCATAATGCCGCATCCGGTGGAACCATTGTAGCAACATGGCGTGCAAGATAAATTAAGGGTCCTGGAGTTGGCGCCTTAAGTCTTGTACATATTAACCGCACAGAACATGGCCAACTCCTCACTAGCTGGCGGCTTCTGATATTTGCACTCGTTGACAGGTCTCCTTCTGATTCACCATCATCATCGTGGCCAGCACTGCAGTCACAGCACAAGCCACCTCCACCGAACGTCCCTCCATTCTGTGCCAGTCGTATTGTATAGTCCTTCCAACAAATGTTTCACTATTGTCCAACCGAAATCTTCAGTTCGCGGTCGTATAGCCTTACATTATATTCCGGCTATGTACTAACAATTGATCTGGAATCCTCAACGTGTTGGTGGTTGTTTCCTAAGGCAAGGGTACCTCTATACTTTGGATGAGAGGAGCCATTGCCATTTAAGTTCATGCAATGTATAACCTACTCCCTGGTAGGACACACCTGACAACACACATATACACAAGGTAGACGTGTCTTCTGTATACGATCAAATCGATGCCCACAAAGTAGCATGTTTTGGAATAAATTGGTGGCGTTTTCAGATATCGATAAGCAGAACAAAAACAATCAGAACACCGGTTTGTGGGGCTTTGAGCAATGGTGCTGGATTATTGCTTATAATGACCATTATCTCACTTTAAAATTTTTATACCTACTTCTTTCTTCGCTGGCTCGATATGTTCCTTTCGTTGTCCTGTAGGTAGTAATATTGGCTTGATTTCTTTGCAAAGCCAATGTGTTACTTTTGTTTTTTCATATCGACTTTGTTTAGACGGAGGAAAAAGAAAATGTTAGAAGAACTACATTTAATGCTTTGCTAATGAACGATACCCTATGGCTGCACTTTCAATCATCAGTTGAACTGAGTTTATAATCTTCTGACAGAGCAAACTGTTATTGAAATGTTTTATAGTTATTGTGTTTTATACTAAATAATCCAAGCTCTCGAACTGGTTTGAAACTACCGCAGGCGTTCCTCAAGGATGCATTTTAAGCCCGCTGTTATTTGCACTGTTTATCGATGACGTCTCAAACATCCTACCGGGTGGTGTAATCTTCGCGGGAACTCTCATCAAAGTTTTACTTTATGCAGACGATCTGGTCTTACTGGCTGACAATCCGTTTTCGTTACAGCTCCAAATAAATAAACTGCAAGAATATTGTCGAACATGGAACCTTCGCATTAACGTACAGAAAACAAAGGCCATGGTTTTCGAAAACAGACAAAGAAATAGAGCTCCTGAAGAAACGTGGCGGCTTGGTAGTGAGCTAATCAACACTGTACGTGAATTTAAGTACCTTGGAGTTCTCCTAACATACAATTTAAATTTTAATAAGCATATTAAGGAAAAAAATGGGCACGACTGGGTCGCACGAACTTGCGATTGTGTTCTAAATACGATATCAAAATCTAAAGGCTGAGTTAAAGGCTTTCGTATTCGCTCTTCATAATATATTTTGTGGTACAGGGTTGCCAACTACACATTAATTATGGAAATTGAATTAAATCACGCAAAATAATGAAAAAATTAAATTAAATATTCCAAAGGTTTCAAGCAAAAATCTAAAAACGCCATTCTTTCGCAATCACTAATACAAATTAATGATGAAAATTTAATCAAAATCGTTGGAGCGGTTTTTCCAAAAAACGGTTTTTTATTTTTCACTTTTTTTTTAAAACCGGTTTTTAAAAGTCGAGTATGCAAAGTTTTAGATCTTAATAGGAGTTATTTTGACAAAAAATTTGAAAAAAATCAAAGTTATAGTTTCGAAATTACTTTCAAAAATCAAAATTTTTTAAAAAAATTTATAAAAATTTCCAAAACTAATTTTTTTTAAATATTGATATGCAGTCTTTCTTTAACAGTATACGACTTCTTAAATCCAAAATTTCGTCAAGATCGTGTAAGCCATTAACGAGAAAGTCGGTTTTGAAAAAAACGGTACTATGGGAGGTACCGTTTTTAACCTTTTTCCAAAATTTTTTTTACATCAGAAGAAAGACAATCTAAAATTAATCCATCACACAAAATTTTATCGAAATCGTTGGAGCCGTTTTCGAGAAAAATAAGTATTATCATATCGGTTGTATGGTAGGTACCGTTATTTCAAGACCTAGAGACTCAATTCCAAAAACCCCTCTGTAGTATGCTCCACAGACCCTAACTGCAAATTTTGAAGAAAATCGGTCTATTAGTTCAGGCTGTAGATCCATATACAGACAGACAGACAGACAGACAGACAGACAGACAGACAGACAGACAGACAGACAGACAGACAGACAGACAGACAGACAGACAGACAGACAGACAGACAGACAGACAGAATTGCAGGACCCACTTTTTTCGTATTCTCTATCATCGTAATGTCATATTTAATTGTTATCTCAAAATTTTTTTTCTGCACGATTGCAAGACTTGCCTTATAGTACCTATAATCGCAAGTAAAAGCAGTGAAGCTACGCTAGCACTGAATCTAATGTGGCCCACATTTTTTGCGAAACAAGACATTGATCATTCCTCTAAATTTAAAGTTTTTAATGCGACTATTAACAGTTGTCTGTGCTATGGTATTCAGGCTTTCGGAGTTACCCCCATTGAAGAATTTGAGAAGGTGCAAAGAAATTTTCTTAAACGTATCTTTCGATTACCAAATTCCACACCAACCTACGCCATACACGTCGAAACAGGGCTACCACCAATTTACATTAGGAATCTCAAAGCGGTTTCAAACTATATTACTAGAGTGATAAGAAGAAGTGACAACAGTCTCCATAAGAAAATAATGTTGAGACTGCTGCAAACAAATGCATCACCTTTCAGGGAATGGAATCAATATGCTCTATCCAATGATCTCACGTGTTCAGTAACCGAAGCAAATCTGTACGAATGGAATGACATTTTTGCAAACATTATTTCAAAAATAGACGGCAGTCTTTTTGATCAGCACCTTACCAGAGCATCATCGTCTTCTTCCAGAACTATCTACAGGAATCTAAATCACCGGTTGCCTACTGCAGAGAACTACTTCAACGATAAGAACTCATCAGAGCTGATAAGCATGGTTTTCAAAGCTAGGGTTGAAATTCTTAACCTTAATTTCATCCCTCACAGAATTGATCTTCCGCAAATTTGCAATCTTTGTAACAGACGTGAATTAGAAGATGTCTATCATTTTATCGCAGTTTGTCCAATTTTGCAAGAAATTCGTCGACTGTATTTCCAAGAAAGTTTTTTGTCTCTCAATAGTTTCTACGAATTACTTAATGGTGCTAGAGGCTGGTCTATATTTTATAAATTCTGCAAGCATGCCCTAACGTACCGAAATAGTTTTTAAAAATTGAAGAGTTTGCTCTATGCAATAATACACTTTTATGTTTTAAATCATTTCAAAATTATTACTTTTTGTGTTTCAAATCACTGTTAAAATTGATCTCTTGTTTATGTTGCAAATCATTAAAATTGTAGAGGAATCGAAAATATTCTCGCTTTCTCATTTGGAAAATGTAAAACCATAGTTGAATACATGTAGGTAGATAATTTTTCTTTTTTTTAACCTTTTCTTTTTTTATATAACTCTTTTAAATTCTTGTATTTATATTTCCAAATTGTTATTTTTTTTATTAAATTACAATATTATAATGTCATATCCGGCAGACGGCAAATTAGCCATGTCCGTATTCTTTACGTCATATTGTACATTTTATTGAAAAAATAAAGAATAATAATAATAATAATAATAATAATACTAAATAATCGCCTTAATTCAATTTACTGCATGAATTTCTCCCCTTTCGAAGTTTCGAGGAAATTGTCGATGTTTTTATTATAATGGTTAAGTTATGATAAAGTATGGCTGACAGAAAAACAAAATAAACGGAAACACTTTAGCCAATAATGCGTCTATTGTGTGGTGTCTGCAACTTGAAAACGAAACTAAAGAATTCCCTGCTAACTGAGGCCCATATTGCGAGTGCCGTCTAACATTCGATGCGACAAGGGTCGAAAGCTTCGATAAATATTCCTTTTGGTATTGCGTATCTCTATCGACAAGGATTTCTGTTACTTTGAATAATGAAAGTAGTCATTGTGAATAAATCCTATAATTTGACATTTGAGTTAGTTTCAGTGATAGTCGAACGCAAAAATACAGATGATAGCGACCGAATTCAAAATTGAAAGTATCGAACAATAAGAATACGCAATACCAAATTTCATTTTCGACGTTCGACTATCGACAACCGTCGTCGTTTATCGACAGCCACACGACACTCGCAATAAGGGCCAGAGCCTTTAAAAACTTTCTATGAAGTGGTGGAGGCAGTAAATGTCTGTGTTCATCAGATCGCTTGAATAGTCAAAGAAGAAATAGTTGCAATCCGAATGGTAGCTTCATTTCCGGTTAGTATAACGATCTGGCAGATACCAATGATTTCTTTGTGCCCCGGCCCTATGTACAAGAGATAGTTGACAGTTGTGGTGTGTTACTGAGGTTGTGGGAACGGAGAAAAATGATTTTAGGGCTGACTATACCTACCACCTCTTTTATCACCAAAATTTCCGAAGAACAGTGAAATGGAACACGCAACAGTGAAATAAACGGCTGACGATTAGTGTGTCTCATGAGACGGGTATGGCCGCGTCCACTGCAGTAGACTTCTCCGATTTTTGAGCCAACTGTGTATAGAAATGAAGGGAATAATTCCTCAGGAATTTCTCTTAATCGCATATGGATCTTAAAAAATGATGACTTCGTTTTTGTTAGCTTAAGATTGATCCGAATAAATTCCAAGCGATTGTATGGCTCTGAAATGAACTTTTCTCAAGGGCGTTGTTTGCTAAAGGATGACTGGTGAATGACTAAGAATTATGTTTAAAGCGGTGACCCGGCCTATGAAAAGGGGGCTCAACAATTGTTCACTTTTTTTTTATTCGGATAGTTTTTGAAACGCTCTTTCACATGGTCGAAGCCAGAAAGTCCTAACTTGCTTTGAAGTGTACTAAAAATGTAGAGAAGAAAGAGCACAAATGAACAAAAAACAAAACAAAATTTTATTGAAAATCCAGAATCAAGATAATACATGGCCACCTCAGCTGAAACAAGGCCTATTATTAACGATACACAGACACACCCATAATTTCAAAACAGGATGACTTGGCTAATGCAGGACTATTCCTAGATACTCTCGCGCGGACTGGTTTATATCATCAGTTTTTTTTTCTGAAGCTTAACAGTTACGGCAATTAGCACCTGCCATGAAGGCAATATTAGAAGCTGGCATTGCCTGCTATAAGCAACAATAAAAGCAATTTCCGCCATTTATATGGAGTCAATCCTTGTTACTAAGTCTGTCGCGGAGACCGGAGAGCATGAAAAAATATAGAAAAGGCTAATGCATTTAAAAGAACGTGATGCTAACACGATCACACAGCTAAGAAAATTTATGAGCAACACGTTGCAACCTTGTTGCTTGTTTGAAGCAACCAAAAGTGAAGTTCGTTGAACTCATATGTCATAACCATGAAAATTTGGCCACAAAGCAGAAAACTGACATCATCAAAAATGAATAAGAATGCTCAGAACACTTCCCTTAGAGGCAACACATTACATTAACACGAAAATGAAATCAACTGATGAATTGCGTATAGGATTCTGCGATAGAAAAGTGAATGAAAATACCCGACCCGTTTTTCGTTATAGTGTCTTACACTGAGGTAATATTATCACTGGTCGACAATAATTTTGCACCCAAAAGCGAACTATATTTTTCAAAGGTTTTTGGCTCGCTGAACTCAAATCTGGCCTCAGAATTGCTCTGTCACATCACATTTTCAAAATATTAAGCATTCAAGATCGGAAAAATCCAGTTTTTGCTATTTTTGAGCCTATGTTTTAAAAAAAATTTTAACCCAAAAAAAAAATTTTAACCCAAAAACAAACCATTGCTTTTCCGATGATTTGCTATCCGCTGAATCCAAATCTGGTCTCAAAATGGCACTATTACATCAAGTTACTGAGATATCTAGCTTCAAAAGTCGTAATACATGGTCATGCATTATTTTGAAGATTACGTATAGTCTCGAAAGGAAATTTGAGTCAGAAATTATATTTTTTAAAGATTTTTTGGTGCTGAATTCAAATTCAGTCAGAGCTTTACGCTGCAACATCAGGTTTCCAAAAAATAAAGCGTTGATGTCTTGACCTTACTCTGGCTATAATCTCAAGACCCTGATGTGACAGAGCAATTCTGTGACTGAATTTGAATTCAGAACATCCAAAACCATCAAAAATATGCTTTCAGACTCTAATTTCCTTTCGCGACTGCAACAGTCCTCAAAATAATGCATGACCGTTTATTGCAACTTTTGAAGCTAGATATCTCAGTAATTTGATGTAATAGAGCCATTTTGAGACCAGATTTGGATTCAGCGGATAGCAAATCATCGGAAAAGCAATGGTTTGTTTTTGGTTTAAATTTTTTTTTATGTTAAAACATAGGCTCAAAAATGTCAAAAACTGGATTTTTCCGATCTTGAATGCGTAATATTTTGAGAACGTGATGTGACAGAGCAATTCTGAGGCCAGATTTGAGTTCAGCGAGCCAAAAACCTTTAAAAAATATAGTTCGCTTTTGTGTGCATTCAAAAATGTGAAATTTTGTAGACCAGTGTTATTAGGAAGCATTTCGTTTATGATCTAGAAGTACACCCTAAAATATCCTGAATCTGCCTGATAACATTTACAAATACTTGCTGACGGCTTGAACACCATTGAATATTATATTTACAACAAACTGACTACCCATCTCATCCGCATCACTTTATTCTAAATACCATTGAATCGATTGTGTTCCCAAAGACATTTATAAAGCATGTGAGAGAAAGTTAGTGCTTGATGGAAACAATCTGCAGTTTTCAAAAAATAAGGATCCATGTTGTTTAGTGGTGAGTTCGAGAAATTGCCTATTTCGTCGAAATAATATTTTCGGGGCAGCTGACCCTTTCCCTCTGCCTTATCATAATAAAACGTTCAACATACCTATGTTCTTGGTCAACCAAGTCAATACATTAGTAAGTGGTTAACGATGTTCTCACATGTTAATAATTGTTACCATATTGTTCCTGTTTTTTTATATTAAAAAAAAAAAAAGTAATTTACCCCACCTTTTCTACATAATAGAACGCGCCTCTATTAAGAAGTTAGGCCTTAACAATGAAGGCATCGCACAATGCACAAAAACTTTCTAGAGGGCAACAAAATTTTAATACCAACATAACGAGAACAATCTGACGACATCCGGTATTTATGTTTTTCTACCTCACCAATGAATAGCAAAGAACGTATAAGCTCAACATTTCCAGCCAAGTTTGCTTTTGTTAGAGATTTCATTCCAGGCAGTTGGAGATGTAAAAAGTTTTACATTTATATAAAATTTGATCCCCCAGAGTGTGTAATCCTTATGTCAAAACTATTTAAACAACCATGTCGAGGGCGTTTCGATTGAAATTTTCTGGCCAGAAAGGACATCGTTAACCTTCTTTCAGGTATGCATTCATAATTAGCCTAAGCAAAACATTTTTTTTTTTGGTTTACGTAAACCTTTTGTACACTCATTTATGAGATGTCCTACAAGATAAACAGAAACTATCACGGTTAACTTTGGACATTTATTCAAGTACTCCAGACTCCAGAGGCACTTGGTTGTTTGTTTTCAAGGGTTTGGGAATATTTTATTTTAAAATTTTGCATTTGTTCTATGCATGTTTTGCTTGTTACAAGAAGGGAACAATTCTGTTTTCAGTACTTGCTCTTCATTAGAACTCATCAACGTTAACCTTCTACTTGAATGATAATTTAAAAGAAGACGATTCATGTTTAGGTTTATTTGAGAGTAAAAATCTGTGCTGTTTTTTTTTTTTTAATGATATCAGCGTGTGTTGATTATCAGGTTCAGATAAAAAAGGTCCTCAAACCGTTATTTAGGTGTAGCCATACTCTCTTTGATGAATAATCTCTAGCTACCTCTTACCTACCGCTGAAATTCGATGAATCAATAGATACTTACCTGAAGAAAAGTTTTCAAACAATTCCAAGTAAATCGAAGTATCCAAACGACAAAATTATTCAAAGTTAACATTCCGAATAGCGAGTATTTTAAAACCGATATGATTTGATATGGTAAAGTAATAAAATTGTGGTGCCTGTGGCGTATTGGTAAGCATGTCTGTCTGTTGCGTGGGAAGTTCGAGGTTCGAGTCCAAAAAAAAAAAAAATGTTTTTCTACGGGTGTCGCTCTTCTGATGATAATTTCATTGCCATGAAGGGCTCTTTCTTGGTTAGCCGCTTGGAATCTTCATAAAATTGTAAGTCCTCTTCATTCCTCATTAGGTATGGTTGTGAGAAACGCATAAAACCCCGGGGCTGAACGTTCTCTTGCGCTTTGCTATTTATTTATTTTGACCTAGCAAATTAAAAGAGTGACATATGTAGCTCATATTTTCGTCTGTGCCTATATCGTTTGATGTCTGCGCTTGAGTTTTATAGAACCTTTCTTTTAACATCGAGACATCGAATTAGTTTTAACTTTGAACCGCATTGTGTTATGCCACTATCGACTTGAGAGACCTCGGTGAAGTCATTTCTGATCTTGACAGGGATGTCCAAATAGACTTGTCTATGTACAGCTAATCTCTTCTACCTAAATAATTGGCAGGATTGAATTTAATAAATAGATGGTGTGCGAAGTTTTCAACATCACCAAATAACATTAATAAGGACCTATCATATTGTTACTTGTGGTCTTATTTGCAACGCTCAGGAGATTAACTCTTCTATAGCAGGTGTGATTGGCCAGAGTCTGTTATCTTTAATTTCTACGATAGGATATAATTTGGTTGCATTTGGATACACTTTCTTCCGACCATATATGAGTAAGTTAACAAGTATGGTGGTACTACTCAGCTCGGGGAGCCTCAATGTATTGTGCATTTCCCACAACCATACCCTGGTCCTTAATGGAGAGGTCCTACAAAAATTTGACGATTCATTCGGGTCCTCTTCAACACTTTGCTCTTAAGGGGTAATTGTTTCTTCGATATGTTCGACGTCTCTGCCGAAGCGTATAGTATCACATAACAACGTAGTGCGAAAACGATCCATGGTTAACCGAATTAATTGCTCTGATGGACGATCACGTCGACCATAAAATGGACGGAGCTTGTGGTAACCTTCGCGAGCTGAACCATTGTTTTCAAAATAAATTTGCACAATTTGTAAGCGTTGTTCTCTTGTCAACCTGTTTATAATATATGTCAAATCAAACTGAACAAAAACGACATTAGATTAGTTTGCCGATTTGAGCACAAGATGTCAGTTTTATTCCTATTCAAAAACCAATCTCTTAAAAAAACCCTCTATAAAAAGGTATGCAGAACAGAACTTAATGGGCTCATCAGTTAGATGCTGTCGTAGCCTTCTAAGACACAAATTTTTTGTTTGGATTAAAACCGTAACTTAAAAAAAATTCAATGCATTAACATGTTGCGAATTTTATAATTCTAAGCCAATTTGTAAGACATTAATATGGGTTTGTTTAACCGTAGTCAACATTGTCCTACGATGGTGGCAATCAGTCCCGTATCGAAAAATATCGGTTATATATAATTTTGGACATAGTTTTCTTTCTAATGAGCCGCTACGACCATATCTCCCAGTTATCCTATAGCATATATGGAATATATCACCCGACTTGCTTAAGCTTCGTATCCTTCTTCCTTCGTATTGGTATAACATTTGTTATTCAATTCTAACGACAACATAGTTTCTACTCCATTTGAAAATTTTTCCTGATTCGTTTTCCTGATCGCTATAATTGGCCCCTAAGTCAGTTGACGGAGTTGAGGTCCCATTCCATTTTTAAATTAGAAAATGAATTGCGCAGCAGACAAGTGCATTGATAGCTCCAACAACAACCCCCTTTTTGCCTGCTTTGGCCCATGTGGCAAAGCATTCCATGCAAAATGTGTTGGTTCTACGAGTGCTTTCATTGAAAAAGTTACTGCATCGAAAATCGCTTTTTGGTACTGCAGCAACTGTAGAAAAATTTCTCTTTCTCAATTAGCCTTTAAGTTAGAATCATTTAAAAATGATATAACAAAAATATCAAAGGGTATTAATGAAATTTCAAGCTGTTTTAATATAGCAGTTGCTAATGTCAACTCATTCTCGAGCGCCCAGTACTCGGTAGATATTTCTACCTCTACTGACGACTTAGACTTTCAACTTCCTCCTATTCCTTCTAATTCCTACCAATCTTTAAAATCTAGTAAGGGTTTGAAGAAAAAACAGGACAGCGTGTCCTCTGTAATTGTTGGTACGAAACGAAGTGGTTTGCGAAGCAATGTAGCTACACCTCTTAAATCAAATGTGACTGAAATACTCAACTTAAGCTCTTCTGTTCAGCCTAATCCGATTGAGCCTTATAATTCAAACACGACTGAAATAGTCACTTTAAGCTCTCCAAACTCACCTAATCCAATCGAATCTGTCGCCCCTATGGTTTCGAACAATGAGGCTATTATAATATCTGATCATGATAGACCCCCACGGTTTGTGGAATCAGTGCCTAAACCAAAGACTATATTTATATCTCGTCTCAAATCAGATACTACTCCAGAAGACATAATTTTCCACCTTAAAACTAATAAATGCATCACAAACGATTCGTTTGTTAGGTGTAATAAAATAAGTAAGCCTAACAACTATGTGGCTTCTTTTAAGATTATTGTTTCTCCAACGCTTTTTGACCCTATTTGCAACCCTCAGATTTGGCCGGCTGATACTCTTATTAAAGAATTTTCAGCTCGTCATAGTAAAAGTACCGTCAATAATGGACCAAAAAACTTGAAAGTATCTCCCTCTTCTACCAAAATGTAAGAGGGCTTCGCAGTAAAACTGCTAATCTCTATAACAACTCCCAAGCATTCTCTCATGACATTTTTGCTCTGACTGAAACTTGGCTTAACTCTGCCATTTTAGATACTGAATTGTTTGACCACCAGTACTTAGTGTATAGAAAAGATCGTACCTACAATAAACCCTCGGAAGTTGGAGGTGGCGTACTTACTGCTGTTCGTAGCAAATATATGTCTTCTCTTATAACCTTTCCATTTGATTTAACTATAAATGTATTATGTGTCAAAGTCACAATCAAATCAAAAATTGTTTATATCATAAATACATATATTCCACCAAAGAGCTCTGCTTCATCTTATAAAGAATTAACGTTAGTTTTAGATTATATTAATGAATTGCTGTGCGTTGAAAATTATGTATTGTTCTTAGGTGACTTTAATTTACCTTATATTCAATGGTTACCATCTTCAGATGAAACCTATTTTAAACCATCTTTGACTTCACCTCAACAGGAATTAATGTTGTTGGATAATTTAACATCAACCGACTTACGGCAAGTAAGCTGTATCAAAAACTCTAAAAATCGAATTCTCGATTTGGTCTTCTCTTCAGACTCTGTTAGTACCTACCGTTGTTATTGAATCTAGTTTCGGTATTACTGATCCTAGCCTTGATGAAACTAACATAGATGACTACCACCCACCTCTGAATATTTTTCTTGACTTGAGTGGTGAAATCCACACTAATAGTAACTCTCATGATTGTTCCTATGTTTTTGACTACCGCAAAGCTGATTTCGATTTGCTCTGTGGTGAATTAATTATGTCTGGTATCGAAAACATATCAGTTTTTACCAATATTGACGAAGCTGTTAGCAGCTTTTATTTGATTCTCTATAGATGTATAGAAAAATCAATTCCTAAAAAATTTTTTAAAAATTCTGACTCCAACCATCCATGGTATACTAAAGAGTTGAAAATCTTAAGAAATAAAAGAAATAAAGCTTGGAACACTTATATTAAAACTCATTCCGTTTCCGACTATGAGTTTTACGTTTTTCTTTTTGAAGAATTTAAAACTCTTTCTAAAAATCTTTATTCAAATTATATTGACCGAATGGGATACTCTTTTAAAAAGGATCCAAAAACGTTCTGGCAGTTTGTTAACTCAAAGAAAAAATCAGATGGTTATCCAGCTAGTTTTGTTTATGAGAATTGTTCTTATGAGAACATCTCTGATATTTGTAATGCATTTGCTGACCAGTTTCGCAGCTCATTTTGCGATACTACTGTTGACATTGATGCTGATTTCTTCAGTTATCTACGTAACTGTAATCAAGTATGTTTTAGTAACATTGTTATTGAAATTGATAAACTTTTTTGGAGTCTTGAAACCTTAAATGACGATTTTTCTTCCGGGCCGGATGGCATTCCTCCCATTGTACTAAAAAAATGTAGGTCATGCTTAGCATACCCTCTTACAATATTTGTTCTTACTTTCTTTGAAATCTAGTAAATTCCCTCTACTTTGGAAAAGATCATTTATCACTCCAGTTTTTAAGAAAGGGGACAAATGTGATATAAAAAACTATAGACCCATTGCCAAACTTTCTAGCATTCCTAAACTATTTGAAAAACTAGTATGTGAACAGCTGGCTTTCAGTGTAAAAAACGTTATTTGCACACAGCAACACGGTTTCGTCAAAAAAAGATCGACTGTCACAAACCTGCTATGCTTTCTTCAAAAATGTTCTTTAGCACTAGAAAATGGTAATGAGCTCGATTGCATCTACACGGATTTTTCTAAAGCTATCGATCAACTTTCACACAATATTATTCTGTTCAAACTAAAGGCAATGGGCTTCCCACCTGTGTTCACTGATTGGGTACTTTCTTATCTATCTATGAGATCATACCAAGTAAAGTTCCGTAATATCCTTTCCCACCCTTTTAATGCTGGCTCAGGTGTACCTCAGGGAAGTCATTTAGGACCTCTTCTATTTATTTTAGCTATCAATGATGTTGCGTCTTGCATTTCCTTCAGTGAAATATTAATTTTTGCTGATGATATGAAAATTTTTAAAAAGATAACTGGTTCGCTTGATCGCTCTCATCTCCAATCCGATGTTAATCATTTTGCAGTTTGGTGTTTTAAAAACGGGCTCAACATAAACACCAATAAATGCCAAAGCATGACTTTCTCTAAAAAGAAGGAACCTAGCAACCCAAGTTATTCTATTTCCAATAATATTTTGAGTCAAGTGAAATGTTTTAAGGATCTTGGCGTGTATTTTAGTTTCAATATGGACTTTACTCAACATGTCAACTACATCGTTAGTAAGGCCAATAGTATGCTTGGTTTTATGAGAAGATGGTCAAAAGAGTTTCAAGACCCATATGTTACCCTTGCTCTATACAATTGTTTAGTACGACCTCATCTAGAGTATGCTTCTCAAGTGTGTTCCCCTTTTAATGAAATACACAGCTCAAGAATTGAATCAGTACAACATAAATTCATAAGATTCGCTCTTAAAGGGCTTCCGTGGGTAAACCCTTATGATTTACCACCATATGAGCACAGAATCCAATTATTACATATGCAACTTCTTTCTCAAAGGCGTACCATTAATGATCTGGTGTTTTTTCATCAACTTATTACCGGACATATCGATGCACCTGAGTTACTTTCTTGTGTTCAATTCAACTTTCGAGGCGGATCTTACCACCTGCGCAACTTAGTTTTAATATACTGCCCTTACCATAGAACGAATTATGGCATGAATGAGCCATTGACTCGTATGGGTAGACTTTTTAATCTTAACTCATGTTTAATTGATTTCAACTTAAGTAAATCTAGTCTAAAAAATTTGTTAAAAACCAGTGCTCCACTTTCTTAAGTTTAGTTTGCATGTTTGCATGTTTCAATTAATTTTAGTTTATATATCACATTTTGTATGTTTTTGTTTATAGTGTACTTTATTGAAGATAATTTTGTAATATTTATTTGAAAGTTCTTGTTTTAATGTCTTTTTTTTTGTTTTTACTATTCTTACGTTCTCTATGTGCTGGTGTTGGTGTTATACTTACACTTGCATTCATGATGAAGAGCGTATATAAGTATGTACATATGAGCTTGTTCTAAGCTCAGTACTACTTAGTCTCTGAAATGCAAAAAACATGATACCGTCACCATGATCACCCTTCGCCGATTTCTCAACATATTATTCAGATCGGTATCATATGTTTCTTTAAAAATAATCTCCAGCTTAAAAAGCTCAATTTTGAGGCCATCTGCACATGCATTTTCCTAGATCAAAGCTTACAGATGGTAAGCTCAACATCTACGTCAAGAGGACGGCATTTTAATCTTAGTACAAAAAGGGTGTTTTTTATACGTGTGGTTTTCAATCTTGCAATCCTTTTTTCGCAGTTTATTCTTATCGTGGAAGAATTGCAGCCACACGAACACTAAGCATTGCGTACGTTCAGAAAATTGTGTCGAAACGAAATCTCTGTTGACGCCGTTTTATACAACATTTCGAGTTATAAACTAGATGGGGCGATTTAACAGCATTGGACTATTGTTTTTAGGTTTGTTGAAAGTTCGCGCGGTTACTTGCCCAAAATAAAATAATGGCAAACCCTTTTCTTCATAATAATGCTTTAAACAAACACCCTTTATAAATTTAATGGGACGTTCTGCTTCACCGCGGAGCTTTCCATCGATCGCAACATGATCAATCCGGTTAACGGTTCACATGTAAGAGGATCGTCATGTACCTTTACAAATTTTGATACAGAAGCAAAATCATCCGATTTCGGAGGTTTTGACGTTGAGCGTTGAGGCTATAACTTGCCCACAGTGTTTTCAAAAACGCCGCGAAAGCACAGTCAAGAGAAAAAGTAATCGCAAGTAATAAAATAATAGTGAACTTACCACTTAAAGAATCTACCAACTTCTTTTTATTGTGAATCAGCTTTTGTATCGGAATTAGCAAAAATATTATGGTTTAACCATGAGCAAATATATTTTCGATAGCCGTATCAGAAGTATTAAAGTTACTCGTAGATTAAAAACCGACATATTAGCTTTATCTCCATCCGATCTTCATGTAATACAATGATAACTTTGCAGTCTTATAGCCTTACAGCATGTCAATATACCGAGAAACGATATATACCGGGTGCTTAGCACTTTGAAAAATTGTTCAACTGCATTCCCTAATGACAACTGCAATACTTGGTAATCATGTTACCAGCAGTTAGGTCGTTAGGTTTTCTTCGTCAGACATAAACCAGTCAGTCTTCGGAAGATAGCAATTACATCTCTTTTCCCGTGTTATACGGCCGCCATGATGCTCAATGGTGTGGCAATAATAGCTCATCATATTAGCCAAGTCGTCTGTCCGTGCGGCTATCGTAGCTATTAGATGAGTGCGCGCGGCAATCGTTCGCTTCATTTAACGACGCTTCAACATTGCGGTAAACAAGTTTTAATGTATCTTTTGCCCACATACGTTAACAACCAGATTTGTTGCCAACAACTGAAACCCGTATAAGGCAACGCTTCGAACAAGTCTCGGGCTTGTATAGACGGACCCTGCTATACTGTCCAATGCGACGACGGCAACGGCTGCCCAAAAAACAAATCAAATCGGTATAGATGTAGAAACGTTTAGAGTCCCGACCGCAGTTGGCTTGGATGCTGTATATGGCTTTTTATATTATATTATTAATTTAGAGCCATGTAATCGCCTGCTTGTTCATCTCCTTTTGCGTCGGGTCGGAGATCGTCCACGCCTGTATTTGTTCACTCCAAGTTTCAAGGCCGTTAGATTTTGCACAGCATCTACAATCGAATACTTAACGTAGCAAATGTAGAAATGTGTGATTTTATTATTAAACAATTCTAAAAATGACTGATGATTTGTATACTGATCATGGAAATAGTTTTTGGTGTTTATGTTGTGCTGCTGAATTTTTAACGAATTTCGGGATTCACAATTCACTGCGTTCATGAGCTCTCTCCGTAATGGTCACAAAGCTTTTCAGTTCTGCATATTCTGAGTAAATGAGTGGTGAATCTTGTGAAATCATTAATAGCTAAACATTCATCTAACCCACTATTGCGCCTTAGCCTATGGGTCCCATCGAATACACCTCTGACCGTAGGTGCAGACCCAACCGCGTGGTCGGCTGTCTTGTTCTCGTATACACTGTGTAAATTTTTGCGTTTTTTCTGCTTTATCAGAGCCGCCTGTCTGTGTATGTTTTATAGCTTTGCCATAATTTCTGAATTTTACAAGATCGCTTTGATGCGATCTCTGATTGGTGCCGCTTATCATTCCATTGGTCGACATCATATATACCTTATGGGGCTTTATGTTGTGAAGCCTTCTCCCATCCGATAATTATGGACTTGCTGACATTGCTGAGTAATCTGGTTGTACATTTTGTTTGTTTGATCTTGATGATCAGGAGGAGAATATTCTCCTCGCAACGATCTCGTACATTCTTAATAGAAATTCTAATGTTGAACTAGTCGTTTTTATCAAGCCATGGAATGCCATTAGACGCTGCGACTACGACCGACTTGATGACGAGGTGTGTGACGCTACCTATGTGTGCACTCTTCAATTACGGTGCAATGTAAATGTGCTGGTCTCGGGGTATGAGAGAAACTCAATGGGTGAATGTTAGGAATGGTATGCTATGATTTAATCTGCTAATTGCTGCACTTGGGACACAGGTGTGAATCACCAAGGCATTAGTCTTACCATACCATGTTCATCATGAAGTATATGATCCGGGGTATGACGGGCAGTTAACGACGACAATGTAGCGCAGAGTAGCGCTATGGTAATGTCCGCCGGCGCCGGTACAAACTTTGTAGACAAAGTGTGTTGAAAGCATTTGATCAGAGATGTTTTCCTTGTCTTATTCGAAAGAGAAAGTTTTTTCATTAGCTGAGTATATGTTTCTGTTGCGTGTGATTGTGACTTTGAATTCATAATTGAATAAATGAGAATGACTATTCAATTAAAATTATTTACGTGCCATTTCCTTTTCTTTCGCTACTTTCTTTGATAGCATCACAGATAGTTTTGCAAATAAGCTCGACTTTTTCTTTATCCAAATCTGATGATTCAAGCCGTAGTCTTTTTCCACCCTAACTCGGGTGTTTTCCTTGGTTATTGAAAGTTCCTGTCAGTGGCGTAGCGTGCCTTGTCGGGGCCCCGTATAAAAATATTTTTGGAGGCCCTTATATGGAGGTAATCCAGAGGTTCGAGTTCGAATCCCAACAGAGGCAAAAATGTTTTTTCTACAGGTATCGCCTTTCGCGAGGAATTGGCAAGTCCTCCGTTAGTATCCATTGCCATGAAAAGCGCTTTCTCAATTAGCCGTTCGGAACCGGCAGAAAATTGTAGGTCCCCTCCATTCCCTCACAAGGCATGGTTGTGAGAAATGCGCTAGGCCCAGGGGCTCCTCGCTCTGTTGCGCCACCCTATTTATTTATTTATTTATTTTTATATGGAGGTAAAGATTTTTCACAAAAGAAAAAAAATATTGTGAGAAGAAATATTTATTTATCACATAATTTACCCATTTTACAAATAAAAATCGAATTTTAAATATTCACTCTCCTTGCCTTTTTTCGGCAAACTGATTTATTAAATCATTTATGGCTGATGATGATTTTAGTTTTTCTAAAGTTTCTGCCTCTATGGACAATAGTAAGATGTCTGACAGCCGTTCTTGTCCCATCCAAGTTCTTAAGTAATTTTTTATTAGTTTTAATTTTGAAAAACTTCTTTCTGCCGTTGCGGTTGTAACTGGAAGGGTCAAGAATAAAAAGCATGCTGTGATTACCTCGGGAAAACTGGATGCAAGACTATTGAATTTTACTAGCAATAATTCAATGAGTTCTTTAATGAAATAAATTTTTTTAATTTCAGAATTTAAGCATGTTTTTAGAGCCTTTAATTGGTCACAAAGATTAAGTGAGATGTCTTTACTGTATTTAGCAGACAGTTTTCCGGAAGCGTTTAATATCTCTTCGCTTGAAGAAGATAGGAGTTTCTACGGTTGTAATATTTCGAATATACTACTCAGGTTGCAAAGGCTCTGAAATCTTTCTTTAGTTTGAGAAATTAATATATCTAAACAGCAATAGTATACATTGACTTTGAAATAGGATTCCGGGTCGGAAATTCTCTCATCTCCTGATAACTCATCTAAAAAACGCTTCGTTATCTTTCGCCTACTCTTTTTAAAAACAGTTGTTACCCCCCACTCTTTTGCTAAATCTTTGGATTCATTTAGCAAACTATTAAATGAATTCTGATTTCTTAATTGGCACAGTCTATTTAAAAGATTACTTAATAAAATACTAGATTTCTGTAAGTCATTATTTTCATGCTGTAGAGCTTTAGAAACAGGATTAATAATTTCAAATAGTGAAGAAAAAAAATGTAACGAGCACTAAGAAATCAAAACTCTCTAAAATATTAATTATACTTTTACATTCTTCACGTTCATCTTTTTTATTTGAAATTAAGTTTAGTTGGTACAAAGTTTTCATGATTAGTAAAAAATTTTTCTTTACTGCTAATAAAGCGTCATTCCTAGAAGACCGGTAGGACATACCTTTTTAAGGGTAATCAAATATTTTTCAGATGAACCGTCACTTAGCATAGCCCAGCGTTTTATACTATTGCCAAAAAAAGTATATATTTTTTCTAAATTATCGAAAAAGTCGATACTTCACGAACATGTCTCGAAGCATGGTTCAAAACCAAGTTTAAAGCGTGCGCAGCACAATGAACATAATCGGCATTTGGAGCATGCTCTTTTATTAGGGTTTGTAATCATACACACCCGACATAACACTTGCTCCATCGTATCCCTGTCCTCTACATTTAGTCAAATCCATTCCATATTCCTTAGTCAAAATTAAAATGACAGTTTTTAGACCTGCAGCACTGCAATCGGTTACTGCTATAAATCCTAAAAAGGACTCACAGATTTTTATTTCTTTAGGTTTAGGCACATTATCATCATTTTCTGTAACCGAGATATATCGAAAAACTACAGATAGTTGGTAAATTTTTGACAAGTCTTGTGTTGTATCCAGAATTATTGTCAGAAATGGAGCTTTTTTAATTGCTGAGATAATATTGTTCCTAACGGTGGTACCAAGCAAACTAATACTTTCGTTTTGAATCGTAGGGCTTAAATAATTTATTTCACCTTTCGGTTTTAGAAGAAGTTCTTTTAAAGTTGCATCATAATTAGATAGCAGACGTGAAATAGCCATAAAATTGCCAGAAACAGAATCATGCCCCCTCAAAGGTAGATTACATCAAGATACTAAAGTAATTATAACATTAATTATACGATGCAGTACATCTCTCCAGAATGTAATTTTACTATCGATTTCACTTTCCAACGCACGCTTAAGACGGGAAAAAAAGGAATTGCTTAATAGAATTTTGTCATTTGTAAAATAAAATAAATTAAAAAGTTTTTATTCTTTTTCCTAACACACTTTGGGGGCCCCCGTGGCCCGGGGGCCCCGTATAATTGATACGGCAAATACGGCGGTAGCTACGCCCCTGGTTCCTGTCCATAAAATTCCGTGCCCTGTTTTTGATGTTTCCTCATATATTTGACATAAATCGCTTCTTTCACTCACTCTTTTCTAACTTGTGGCTTGATCTGACCATAATACCGACGCGGCGTCAACGTTCCAACTCGTGACACTTAATATGTTACTTTGCTTACCTGGCCAGGCCACTATCCCCCTAGATTCCTAACTAGCTATATCGCTGCCCCGAATATTTCTGCCCGTTTAAGGATCAATACCGCATGAGTGGCAGTGGAAATGATTGAAAGGGATTGTCATTGTTTCTTCAAATTCTGCCATGTCACGGTATATTTAAAGTTCTGCTGTAGTGTTTTCGGACTACATATTTGCACTTTAAGGCTATGGTCACGGCAACTCCTTGTAAGTGAGTAGGCTTTGCTAGTGCATGGTCAGCGGTAGTAAAGGTACTAACCTAGGTGGGCATTTCAGTATTTTTTTTTTTTGTTGGAGGTTTTTAAAATACCAGCTGGAGCACTCAGACCTAAATACCGGTCCATTGTACTACCAGATAGCAACCTTCTATTTGTTATAGCTTTCCAGATGTTCGGAGAAAAGCCAAAAGACGCTGCCATGGCAAGGAGCCTAAGTTACCAGCTCTCACCATGTCTGCGCCGAGTATCTGTAACCTCATGCGAGAAAAAGCAGGACATTCACAGAGGAAGTGCTCTGCGGTGTCCTCATCTTCTCCACAAGATTCACAGAGTGTGGTATCACTTAAGCCTAACACGTTTAAATGCTTGGCAAAAGAGAAGTGCCCGCTGGCAACGCCAATAAGCTTCCTACAGTCTTTTCTGCTACGAGCTAGCAAAAATGTTGCAGTCTTCTTACTAACGTTGGGGAGCATACGCTTGGTTTGTCTGCATCCAATGGAGGCATGCCATCTACGGTTGTGCTCTTCACAGATCCAATCGTTGATTGAAGCCCTCACTGAGGACGCTGGCAGACCTAGCGACGGTTCAGGTCCTGAGAAAGCTGTCTGAGATCCCTGCCTAGCGAGTTCATCGGCGATCTCATTTCCAGTTATGCCGTGATGGCCTGGAACCCAAATGAGACTCAAGGAATTTAATCTTCCGATCGCATTCAGAGAGCTCTTGCATTCCTGGATCACTTTCGAAGTGGTTAGAGGGTTGAGAAGGGCCTTAAGCACAGCTTGGCTATCGCTGCAAACAAAGATACTTCTCCCCGTCCATCCATTGTTCGTTACGTGGCTCAAGGCCATTAGGATAGCATAAGCCTCCGCTTGGAAAACGGATGCGTATGATCCCAAAGATGAGTGCAGTCGTATGTCGTCGTTCTCAACAAAGGCACCAGCACCAGAACCCTCGTCGGTTTTGGAGCCATCTGTGAAGATACGATAACAGTTCTTTCCAGGCTCAGATTCTGGAGCGAACCAGTCCTGAACCGAAGGAAAGCTGACTGAGTAATTTTGACGCAGTTTGAGCCTTGGGATCATCGTGTCAGACGGCATATCCATTAGACGTGGGTCAAAAGATATGCTGCTTGCGAGTTCCTCAAAGCTCCAGTGCGAATTGTGCCAGAGACCACATCGTTTTAAACGAGAAATGGTCTTGAGAGTACACCCCATGATGAAGGTATCAAGGGGAGGAAGGTTCAACAGTGCGTCGAGAGCAGCACCCGGTGTGCTGGGGAAGGCCCCCGTAACACCCAGACAAATTGTTCTTTGAAGTTTGGCAAACGAGGCAATAACGTATTTACGCGAGAGCTTATTCCACCAAACAACTGACGCATAGGAGATGATTGGTCTTATCATAGCCGTATAGATCCAGAGGACCCTTTTCGGTGAAAGACCCCATGTCTTGCCAAAAGCTCCTTTACATTGCCAGAAAACTGACAGTGCTTTAGTAGTCTTAGACTCGACATGTTTCGACCAAAGAAGTTTGTTATCCAGGATTACTCCAAGATGCTTGACTTCATTTGAAAAGGGGATGTTGACGCCTTTAAGCGTAAGATGGGTCAGACCAGTCAATTTTCTACGTCTCGTGAAGAGGACAACCTCGGTTTTAAGAGGATTGACGGAGAGACCGTTTCTAACACACCAGGTGTCAATCATACAAAGCGCAGCCTGTGCTCGGGAGCAGACAGCTTGGAGGCTGGAGCCAACCGAGAGCACGGCGACGTCGTCTGCATATGCTTGGGCATGAACGTTAGAACCATTGAGCATTACAAGTAGAGAGTCGATCAACATGCACCACAGAAGAGGAGATAAAACGCCACCTTGTGGGCAGCCCTTATTTACTCCCGTTGCAACATATTGTCCACAGTCCGCCTCAGCGATAACGGTTCTCTTCATTAGCATTGCTTTAATCCACAACACTAATGACTCGTTCACACCGTGTTCTCTGGCAGCATTACACATACCATCGAAGCTAGCATTGTCAAAAGCACCTTGAATGTCGATGAAAATGCCTACCGCAAATTCTTTCCTGTCAAGCGCGCATTCAATCCTGCTAACAAGATTTTGAAGTGCGGTCTCGCAAGATTTTCCTCTTTGGTAAGCATGTTGCATCTGAGACAGAGGGTGTAATTGGAGTGAGGTTTTACGAATGTAAATCTCAACCATTCTTTCTAGCGTCTTAAGCAGAAAGGAGGTAAGACTGATGGGTCTAAAGCTCTTGGCGAGTGAGTAGTCTTGTTTACCAATTTTTGGTATGAAGGCGACTCTAACACTCTGCCATGAAGTTGGTATATACGCTAGGGCTAAACTACCAGTGAAAATATTTTTCAAAGTAGGAAGCAAAAGGTTTATACTTTCCTGCAACATAGCTGGGTAAACACCGTCAGTGCCAGGTGACTTGAAACTGTCAAAAGATGCCACGGCATATTTGATGGCTTCGTCGGTAACAACTAACGATGACGTGTACCAGCTAAGTCGAGTGGATTTATCGGATTCACCTGATCTAAGGGAAATAGATTGCTGTGGTCCGATTGATATCTGGTTTCCTGGAAAATGAGTTTCCAGCATAAGACTGAGTGTCTCTGCTTTGGACTCGGTATAGGAACCGTCTGATTTCCTGAGCGTTTCTAGTTTGTTTACCTTGCTCCTTTTAAGGGCTTTAGTAAGTCGACTAGTTTCACTGAGTGTTTCTATACTTTCACAGAATTCTTTATAAGAGGCATTCTTTGATCTTCGAATTAACCTTTTAAAGTCCTTCTGTTTAGATCGATACAGGTTCCAGTCGACATCTGATTTGGTCTTGAGGGACCTATTCAGAATACTTCTGGTTTCCCTGCGAAGTTTCTGTAGTTCATTGTTCCACCACGGAACCATAGATCTACTAGGTAATTGTCTAGCTGGACATGCCAGCTCGAAGCTACTTGTAAGGGCACAATTCACTTCTAGAACTGCATCTTCCACTTTTTGTGATGTTGAGAGCTTAGGTAGAGTTTTGACGAAATTACCGAGCTCATCGTTGAAAAGTGTCCAGTTAGTTTTTCTGGGATTTCTTGTAACTAAAGGAGTGGGAATCACATTTGCTACATGGAATTGAATGTATCTGTGGTCTGAGAGTGACACGTCCAGCAACACTTTCCAGTTGGTAATCTCCTTGGCATATCTGTTAGATAGTGTCAAGTCAATTACGTCCTGTCGTATAGCCGTAACAAAAGTTGGCGTATTACCAACATTGTTAATGTTCAAGTCAGAAGACAGAATGAAGTTAAGAAGATGGTTGCCTCTCATGTTGCACTTGACGCTGCCCCAAACTATGTTTTGAGCGTTAGCATCACAGCACATGATAAGCCCCAACTTCCGGTTTTCACAAAACTCCACTAAATCCACAACCTGTCTTGAGGGAGGGGGTAGAATGGAGTTCCAGGGAAAGTAAACTGACGCAACGACGAAAGTTTTCCACTCACCGTTCGTTTCGTAGTTTATCATAGCCGCAACCAGGTCTTGACCACAGAAGTGATCAAGTTTAGTTGCTGCAAAAGAGCTCGGTATGATGAGACAGGTCCGGGGTAAGTCAGACCGTTCGTCATAGAGAATATTGAACCCTCGTAGCCCTCCAAGACCAAGAACTCGGCCCTTCCAGGCCCATGGCTCTTGGATTGCTACGAGATGAGTTTTTGTATTCAACACGGAAAGCCTGCTACATAGGAGTGCAGTAGCAGCCTTAGAATGTTGAAGGTTAATTTGATTTATTATCATTGCTCCTTTCGAGGCTTTATTCCGTCCGGTCAGTGTCCGTGGACCAGACTGACTAGCAGTCACGGTTTCATTCACCAACGTTTCGGTTGGACCTCCAGGAGTTTTAACCATGCCGGCTTCGTCCCTTCCAGCCAGTGTCCGTGGACCGAATTCGCAAACCTTGCGACCTGTTCCTTCAGTTTCATTCACCGACTTTCCAGTTAGACCAACATTTCAGTATACTAGGGGAACATGGGCCTCAACCAACATTTTTCGACAACAGTTTTGAATACGGCCATTTTCCACTTGGTTGCGACAACCAAGACGAGGTCTTCTCCTTTCGCGATTTCCCCTTCAATGTAATTTCCGCGTAGACCCTTCTACCCGGAACGTTGACATCCATCCGCTGTACATATCTCAGTATTTCTCCGTTCGCGATTTCCCCTTCAATGTATGTAATTTCCGTGTAGACCCTTCTACCCGGAACGTTGACATCCATCCGCTGTACATATCTCAGTTATTCTCGTTTGATATCCGCGCTGATATTGTTTTCCATGTTTATATACTTCTCCTGTTCTAACTCGAAGTTATATCTTTTTATTGTGACGTTTTGTCCATTTCGTGAGAGCATTAACTTCACTATCTCCTCATTCATAGCCCTCATTCTCCATCAAATCCATTTTTGCCACTTCTGCTTCAATGCTCCAAAAAGCACCACTGACATCACGCTTGCTTCTTCCCGTTGCGAAAATATCGTCTGCGTAAGTAAGTAAATTGTACAGGCGTTAAAAAGATTATTCCTCTGGTGTTGACGTTTGAGTTTTGTACAAACTTTTCAAGTATGATGAAAAGAGGTCCTCAACTTTAGCCGACGATATGGCAAATGTAAATACACAATACTAAAGAATTGGTAGGTAAAGAGAAATGTAGAATGTGGTGATGCCAAATAAATATTACAATTTCGCAAGTTTAACTTCTCCTTGGACGGAAGGACGACATTCTTGATCAGCGTCCAAAGTGAATTCGGCATTCTGCCTGACACCGGTTCATTTCTCCATTGTGCTAAAGCCGTCTATATTATTTATCACAATATTCCTACGAGAACGAGAACGTAAACGGGAACTTAGAAACTACTGCATTTCAAAAATTCTTCAACCGTTAGAATGCAACACTATCCCCGAGTAACATAAACTTTCACTTATCCCCATATTACTACGGGAACGGTCACCATACTCCCACGGGAACCGGAGTTTAACTAATATTAGGGGTTTTTCTTTTTTAGTTCCGAACAGTGAACAGAACTGAGAACGAACAGCGTGAACGTGTTCTGAACTGAGCGTGTTCAGTGAGCTGCGCTCAGACTCTTGCTCTAGATGCCCCGTCATTTTATTTCGAGCACGTAGAGTGCGCTCGCGTAGTGTTCCGAAGAAAAAAGAAAAACATTTTGAGCGTTCAGATATTGCTGAACTGAAAAAGAAATACTCTTACGTTTTTGACGTTTCACTTATCTAATCGGAACTAAAAAAAAAACCCCCTATTATAAGTCCAAAATTAAATCTGTCTGTCTATTTTTCTTTGTTACCACGTCAACCGCCCACACTATTGAACCTATTTATATGAATTTTGGTACAGAGATAGTCTAGTCTAGAACCTGAAGATAGGCATCCTTACTAATATTACAAATCCGAAATTAACTGTCTGTACGTGTTTCTTTGTTACCATCTCCCACTCAAACCACTGATCCGATTTAATTGAAATTTTGTTCAGAGATAGCCTGGAGCTTGAGGAATTACTTGGGCTATATATGTAATTCCTATATTTCTACGGGAACGGCAACGTAAACGGAAACCTTGAAACTACTGGACAGATTTCAAACGTTCTTTCACCATGAGGTTATTTCTGTCAAACAGTCGATAACACAGTTGACCTGAGAAGAAATGTCTATCTTGACGTTCAAATAAATATTGACGATCGGGAATGACTGTGCGAAAGGTCGATTTCGGCGCCAGCTAATGATGACTAATAATGACTCGTAGTTAACCATATAAACTTATGAATTAGGTTTGACGTGGTGGCTGGTGGGGGATGTTGCCGAATGTCTATCAGTAGACAATATTATGGACACCGTGCAAGTCACATTATATCCTATAGCAGGGGCAATCGCAGAGGGGGGGGGGGGGTTGGGGAAACCCCCTCGAAATGTGTGAAAAAAAAATAAAAAAATAATCACTAGTTTTTTAAAACAAAAAACAAAATATTGAAAAAAAGAAATTAATAAAAGAATTTATTGTTTTCTTGGAGTGTTGATTTTTAAAATCAAAATGAAAAGTTCAAGTGACCTTCACTCCTTATGCGTTTCGCCCAGGTACAAACAGTGGGCTCATCAGTTAGATGCTGTTTGTACCTTTCTAAGACGCAATGTTTGGTCGATGTTTGCCGACACATATATAAAGTTTACAGTGCAAACACAATTTAAACATTTCTAGGGGAATGGGATTGCATTCTTGTACCTAGAGAGGCCAGACCACGGGCAAACCTTCTCTAGGTGCAAGAATGCAATCCCATTCCCCTAGAAATATAAAGCTTACATTGTGTTTGCACTGTAAACTTTATATATGTGTCGACAAACATCGACCAAACATTGCGTCTTAGAAAGGTACAAACAGCATCTAACTGATGAGCCCACTGTTTGTACCTGTGCGAAACGCATAAGGAGTGAAGGTCACTTGAACTTTTCATTTTGATTTTAAAAAACAAAATATAAAAATTGAAAACATAAAATTCATCTGAAAACTTCATTCTGTCAACGAAAATATCCCTCCAAATGCGGAAGCCATTTCTATCGATAAGTTAATTTGCAGGTATGTATTTCATATATTTTAGAATGACTTTTTGGTTTTGGTATGTTTTTAGCATTATCACATATTTCTAGTGTAAGTAAATTTGATATGTTGATGTGGAGGTAGTATTGGGTCGTATAGGTACATCGGGACCTGCGATAGAAATATATGAACTATGTTAGTTAGTTAGTTAGTTAAATGACTTTATTTCATTTTCAATTTCAAAGATTTCACATGATTTTATATACTTAAGTCTAAAATGGTTTGGCCTACGGCCGTCTACCAGACTGACAATTTGAAAATAAATATATCGGAATAAAAAGCAAAATTGATCTTTATACATATGTATGATAAGTTGAAATTATAATTAATATTTTAAAAATTTTCTTCAATAATGGAATTTCTATAACGTAGAGCGGTAACAACATAACTATTTAGTACATCCCATCCTTTCTCTCCGTTTAATACATTTATCAACTCTTCATCATTTAGGCAGTTCTTCTTAAAATACCTAATCCGAAACTCTTTCAACACAGGACATATTGCAATGAAGTGATATGTATCTTCTCGCGTTTTCATGTTACAAAGGCTGCAAAGTATAGGAAGATCGGCTCGGTGCGGCTTGAAGTTCAAATCCAATAATTCGCCTCTTGTTTTGAAAACTATGTTTATTTTATTGATTTGATTTCTGTTCAGTAGGTACGTGTTATTTCCCAGGTTATATTCAAGACGACTATATATGTTTCTGAACAACGAGGATTTGGCTTCAGCTACATTTCTGTCATACAGGAAACTTCCGAGACTCTTGAGCATGGTGTTGAACTTAGTTCTCAGTGAAGACGTTTGTTCATTTGGCTCAAACGTCAAAATAGTAGTCTCCCACTCTATCACCATTGATCCTCTCGTACGAATCATGTTGTTAAGAATGATCTTAGGTATCCTGTCATCTTTCATCTCCATAACTTTAGCGATATAGTTGAAGTGTATGATCAAAGTTTCCATTATCATAGGAGGTGTCCCAGTCTCTAAATAAAGCATGTAGTTTGGCGTGTTTTTCGGCAGATGAAAAATCCTTTTAAGAAAGTATCGCAAAAATTTCTCTACTTCTTCAAAAGAGCGATATCCCCATACTTGTGCTCCATATAAGAGAATCGCCATTGCCGTAGAGCGGAATAACTTAACCTTTGCACTATGTTCGATGCAGTTGCTGCTTATGCAGCGCTGCCATACTGCAGAGATAGCTCTTTTTGATTCGGATAGTTTTCCCTTCAAGTGCCTCTTCATGTTTAGGTTTGCAGTTATAATAACTCCAAGGTAATTGTACTCCCGCACAGTTTCAACAGCTTCTCCATTAAATGTCCATTTTTCGCTTCTCGCGAGTCTACCCCCGCCATCTCTGAACACCATCATTTTTGATTTTTGTAAATTGACTACCAGATTCCAGAGCTTACAGTAATTTCCTAATCTGTTCATCATTAATTGCATTCCATTGATGGAGTCGGCGAAGAACACTATATCATCTGCATACATTAGACCAGGAATCGTGACTCCTCCAATTTTTATTCCACCTTTGATTGCATCCGTTATGTCATTTATGAACAGAATGAAAAGCAAAGCACTAAGAATACAGCCTTGTTTCAACCCCATTGTTGTTGGAAATTCTTCTGATAGAGCAACTCCATCCCACACGCATGCTGTGTTTCTATCGTACAACGCCCTACTTACTTGCAAACACATTGCATTGGTCGCTACAAAACTAACGGCGACCGAAACACATCGTATCGGTCACTCCAAACCTAACGACAGCCGCTCTGGCTCTGTATAAGAATGGGATCGACAACAGCAACTAGAAAAGGGTATAGGTACTTATGTATGAATAAGCATATGCATAAATGCATACCCATGAACATTGCTTGAGTATGCCAAACCAAAAACGTCCCAACAACTTTATAGACACCTTAAATGTTTGCGATTCGTCCCTATATAAAACAGTTCATTGTTTTATGCAGATCGGTGCGATACTTCCGGTATCCGTGGCTTCAAGCGAGCGATCTTTTTCATGTCTGCGCAGATTAAAAACTTTTCTGCGAAGAAGAACCAGCGAGGAAGGACTGAACGGTTTGATTTTGCTGAACATATATAGACTCCTATTGAGGTTGACTATGAGGACGTTATAAATTATAACGGAATAATGGAACAAAGAAAAAAACAGACAGATTTAAATTTGGAGTTTTTAGAATATTAGTAACGACTCCCCTTCCCGTTTGAATATGGTGATCGTTCTCATAGGAATATGGGAATGAGTTAAAGCTTATGTTACTCGATCGGGGATAGTGTAGCGTTCTAATGGTGGAAGAATTTTTGAGATCGGTGTAGCACTTTCTAAGTTCTCGTTTAGCTTCCCGTTCCCGTAGTAATTGGGATAAAACATAAAATTTATGTCTTTCCTCAGGTCTTAGACTACCTTTGTACAAAATTTCGTTTGAATTGGTTCAGTTGTTTGGGCGCGAGATGGTAACATAGAAAGACGAATAGACAGAGCTACTTTTGCATTTATAATATTAGTAAGGACCGGTTCCCGTGGGAGTATTCGGATGAAATGTAACCTATGTCCTTCTTCAGGTTCTAGATCATCTCTTTATAAAATTTTACTAAAATCGATTCAGTGGTTTGGGCGGGAGATGGTAACATAGAAAGACGGACAGACAGAGCTTCTCTCAAACTTATTATAGTAGTAAGGACTCCCGTTCCAGTAGGAATATAAGAATGGGTTAAAGCTTATGTTACTTGAGGAGAGTGAGGCATTTTAACGGTGGAAGAACTTCTAAAATCGGTGAAGTAGTTTCTAGGTTATTGTATACGTTCCCGTTCTCATTAGAATATAGGGATAAAATCCATAGCCTATGTCCTTTCTTAGGCTCTAGACTATCTCTGTACCAAATTTCATTCAAATCGGTTCTGTAGTTTGGGCGGAAGACGGTAACATAGAAAGCTGGGCAGACAGAATTACTTTCACATTAATAACATTAGTTAGGATTGTCCCTGTTCCTAGCAATGTATTTATACAAATCAATACAGAGTATAAAAAACCATAAAAATATTAAAAACAAATTGTTCGTTCATATTTAATATATTTTTTCAAAACCCCCAAAAAACCCAATATAAAAATATAGGTTACTTAATGCATGAATATGTTTTATTTGCAAATTAATATAAATAAAAGTTGTGAATGGTAACATTATTTTAATAAAAATAAAAACAATTTCGAAAATCTAATGACAGCCTTTGGGTTACCCATTTCGTGATAGTTAGCATGTCTGCCTGTTAACCGGTTCGATTCCCAACAGAACCCAAAAATGTTTTCCAAGTCTATCGCCTTTCACGAGGAATTGGCAAGTCCTCAGATAGTAAATTCAATACCATGAAAAGCGCTCTCTTGATTAGCCGTTCAGAATCGGCAGAAAATTGTACGTTTAATTCATTAAACTAAACCCTGAAGCTCCTCACTCTGTTGCTTCATCCTATTTATTTTTAAGGACATCCTTTAGATAAAACATATTAAACTTGTGAGACGTAAGCCTTCTGCGTTTAAAAGTGATTGACATTTAGCTGTCGGTTGTGAAAAATCTGAACACGATTCGTACTCATTTTCCAATTAAATTTTCAACTTGTATTCACACTTGGGCCTGCACTCAAAAGAATTAAGTCCAGACCTGGAGGGATCATTTATTGTACTCGTGTTTCCATAACCTATAATAATAATCACCACACTAGATATTTTATAGAACTATACAAAAATAAAATAAATTTAATTAGTGGCCAAGGTATCCCTATATAAATCAGAGCAGGCTAAATTTTTATACAATTTTCATCAAACTCTCAACACATTTGCTGACCACACTAAGTACCAGCACATCAAGCAAAGAAAAGTAAGATTCTGTTATTTTTTTTTTGAGGATAGTTTAAGCAAAAATAATTGTTTTAATAGCATGGGGTCATTCGGACCGCTGTATTTGCCATTGACCAATGGATCCGTCACTGACAAGGTAAGTACAGCAAAAAACATTTTTGAAACATAAGGCAGACATATTTTTGGTTCAAAGGTGACACCAGATATGGCGCACTTGGTTCATCCGTATTGGAACCAGTTCCCACCATTGGATCCAATGTGGAACAAACTCCTTGGGACTTTCTTATTGATGTTGGGCCTTATGTCTTTTATGGGAAATGGCCTCGTGGTCTACATATTTTCAACAACGAAAGCTTTGAGAACGCCGGCCAATTTGTTAGTTCTCAATTTGGCATTTTCTGACTTTTGTATGATGCTGTCAAATTGCCCAATGATGACAATCAATTTATTCTACGAAACGTGGGTACTTGGCCCACTAATGTGTGATGTGTATGCAATGACTGGTTCAATGTTTGGATGCGGTTCGATTTGGTCAATGAGCATGGTCGCCATGGACAGATATGAAGTAATTGTTAAGGGAATAGCTGGACGTCCGATGACAATCAAACTCGCAATCATGAAGATCTTAGCTATTTGGACATTTGCTATACATTTTGGACTCTAGGGCCCATGTTTGGTTGGAGCCGGTGAGTTGACTGACTATTCTGTAATTTTCATAATATGCTAGGTGAATCTTTTTAAGATATGTTCCTGAGGGAAATCTCACATCATGTGGAATTGAGTATCTCGAACGGGATTGGAATCCTCGAACTTACTTAATATTTTATTCGATTTTTGTATACTACTTGCCACTGTTCATGATTTGTCACTCTTACTGGTTCATTCTAGCGGTGAGAATTGTCTTTTTTTCCAGTATACTGTGTTAGTGCTCAAAATTGTTTTTCCAGACTGTAGCAGCTCACGAACAAGCCATGCGAGATCAGGCTAAGCAAATGAACGTCAAGTCTCTGCGTTCATCTGAAGATAACGAGAAGAGCGCTGAAGGAAAATTGGCTAAAGTGGCATTAGTTACAATTGGACTTTGGTTCTTGGCCTGGACACCATATTTAATAATCAATTGCATGGGTCTCTTCAAATTCGAAGGTATTACTCCTCTAATTACTATTTGGGGTGCAACATTTGCCAAATCAAGTGCATGCGTCAATCCAGTCGTAAATGGCATAAGGTAGGTCAAAGATGAGAGTGTATATATACTTTCTTTTTTAATTTTGGTGCTCTCTTAAAGCCATCCTAAGTACCGCATAGCTCTGAAAGAGAAGTGCCCCTGCCTGATCTGTGGAGAAACAGAAGAACCAAAGAGCAGCGATGACAAGTTACAAGCAACAGAAGGTGAAGCGAAAGCCTAATCTTCAAAAGAATTTAGGTACCTTTAGTTAAACGCATTATTCTTACGTTACCTTACCTTAAGTTTTGCATTGACAATTTAAATTTAGTTTAAAAGTTTAAAACAAAAAAAAAATTAATAAATCTGCAGATAGAGATGTGATGTTTTAAGATTCTGAACAGTAATAATATTTATTTTCAATAAATCAAACATATAAAAATTAGAACAATTTGATAACAATAAAATAAACAAAGTATTTAAAAACAAAGTATCAAATCTCAACTTTCAACACCCCCACTAGATTTTTATACTTTTATGCCAATGAGAGTACAACAGTTGTTATGTTTTGTAGCAGGGAGTCCTTTGGTTAGAACATCAGCAGGCATCTCTTCAGTTTTCAAATATAATACTTCTAATTTACTTTCTTCTATAAGATCTCGAATGAAATGATGCCTTATGTCGATGTGCTTTGAACGTGCGTGATAAACGTTGTTTTTAGATATGTTTATTGCACTCTTGTTATCGCATTGCAATATAAGTTGTTGATTCCAATGAATTAGTTCTTGCAATAAAGATTGAAGCCAAAGTGCTTCTTGAGATGTTGAGGCTAAAGCCATATACTCAGCCTCTGTGGTGGAGAGAGCGACAGTAGGTTGTTTCTTTGAATTCCACGAAATATGTCCTCCTTGGTATTTAAAGAGATAACCTGTAGTTGATTTTCTGTCATCTGAGTCACTAGCCCAGTCAGCATCCGAAAATCCTTTTAAACGTCCTTCAATGTCTCGAGTGTATTCTAGCTTGTAGTTTATTGTTCCTTTAATGTAACGTAAAAGTCGTTTAACCGCTATCCAGTGAGATTTTGAAGGATTATTATTAAATCTTGATAAAGCCCCCACTGCAAAGGATAAATCTGGGCGACTAACTTGTGCTGCATATAAAATACTTCCAATAGCTTCTTGATATGGAACGGTTTTCATGTAGTCAGTTTCGTCTTTGCTTTGTTGATGTGTTTCTTTTATAAGCTTTTGGTTAATATCTAAGGGTGTGGATACCGGATTACAATCCTCCATATTAAATCGCTTGAGAATATTCTTTAAGTATGTCCGTTAACTGTAACTTTCCCTTTTCTCGATCGCGAGTTATTTGCATACCGAGCACAAATTTAGCTTCTCCAAAATCTTTCATCTCGAATGATTTAGCCAAATTTTCTTTGATAATTCTTTTTTCATCTTTGTTGTTTGTAAAAATCAGGATGTCGTCTAATAAAAAAAAATGTTTGTCTTGTAATAAATACACGGATCGGTTTTGGATTGTTTAAGTCCAATTTTATTTATAGTTTCATCCAATTCCTTATTCCAAACTCTGCTAGATTGTTTGAGGCCGTACAGTGATTTCTTGAGTTTACATACTTTATTTTGAACATTATCAAAACCTTCAGGAAGATTCATGTAAATCTCTTCGTTAAGTTCACTTTGCAGGAAAGCAGTCACAACATCCATTTGATCGATATCCAAATCATATCGTACAGCCAAACTTAAAAGTACCCTTATGGACGTGTACCTTACGACGGGAGAAAATGTTTCTTGATAATCGATCCCTTGACGTTGCGAATACCCCTTAACGACCAATCTAACTTTATATTTTTCGACATTACCACTTGCATCTTTTTTCGTCTTGAATGTCCATTTGGAATTTATGGCTTTCTTTCCTTTTGGTAATGAAACTATTTCCCAAGTGTCATTTTTCAAAAGAGCTGTATATTCATCGTTCATTGCTTTTTTCAAGTCAGACATATGTTCGCTCTTCATTGCCTCAGCGACTGTCTTTGGATCTTCATTGTCGTTAGCCATGTAGATAGGTAACCGTATCTTTCAGGTGGATTTCTTATTCTGGTGGATCGTCCTATTCCTCTGTCAGATATGATTCCTTCTGAAGATTCTTCAACAATGAAATCATCTTGGGCATCCAGAAAACTGTTTTCACTTGCCGTTTCGTCACTTATTTCGATTGGTATTTCATTGTTTGAATCCGCTGATGAAATTTCGTCTTCATTCCCCACTGAATCATATCCTGTAAAAATATCACAATAAGATGTATCGTTTGTCTCACCATCCTTTGGAAAAATTTGCTCATGGAAAACTGCTTCTCGACTTATTACGACCTCTTTTTTCTTTACATCGTAGAAGCGATATGACTTTGAGTGTGTGCAGTATCCGACAAAAATTACTTCTTTTCCCTTGGCATCGAGTTTCTTCCGCTTTTCATTTGGAATGTGAATAACTGCTTGACAACCGAAAACCTTAAGATGCTGCAGATTCACTCTTCTTCCACTCCAGATTTCTTCAGGTGTTTTTTCTTTTGTACCTTTGCAAGGTGCTCTGTTTGTTAAATAAACGGCCGTATTTGCAGCTTCGGCCCAAAATCGTTTGTGTAAACCAGACTCGATGAGAAGACAACGTGCTTTTTCGATTATGGTTCTATTCATTCTCTCTGCCAACCCGTTTTGTTGTGGAGAATATGGAACCGTTGTTTGATGTTGAATGCCTGCATCTGCTAGAATCTTCTTCATCTTAAAATTACAATATTCCTTTCCATTGTCACTTCTAATGGCTTTTATTTTATTACCAGTCTGATTTTCTGCAAAATTTTTGAACTCAAGGAACTTTTCCGCCACCTCATTCTTGCTTTTAATGAAAAACGCAAAGACTTTTCTTGAAAAATCATCAATGAATAGAAGCATGTACATTGAACCTCCAATTGATTTTTGTTCAATCGGACCACAGAGATCTGTATGTATCAGTTCTAAAATTGATTCTGCCCTAGTACCAATTGAGTTAAAAGGCAGGCGTGCCATTTTACCTTTGATACATGTGATGCAATTGATTTTTGAGCTATCGCAATCAATATTCTGCACCACTTTCGGAATCATAGCTTGTGTGGTTTCGATACTTGGATGCCCAACACGCTTGTGCCAAAGTTCAAAGTGTGAAGTTACATTTTTTGTAAAATATGCACTTTGGTTGTGTGGTCTGTTGAGTCGGAACATATTGTTCACCAAGCTTGCAGTTGCAACAACATTACCCCTTTGGTCTTTTACTAAACATCCATTCTTGGAAAAAATCATTGAAAAACCCTTCTGAACAATTTTCGAGACAGATAAAAGATTAATGCATAAGTCAGGAACATGAAGGACTTCTAAAAATTCAACCTCACTTTCTTTGAATTTTCCAATAGATACCTTCATATCGACTCTACCTATACCTTGAACTTGCATTTTTGAATTATTTGCAACAATTACCTCAGAATTAAGATTTTCCATCTTACTTGAAAAGCATGTACTATTTGAGCACATGTGAGCTGACGCTCCCGAGTCAAAATACCATTCTTCTTTTTCAAGAGCCGAGACAGAAAAACATCCTAACATCGCATTCTTCTTTTCTTGAAGGTTCTTATTCTTTTTTGGACATTTAGTAGCAATATGGCGAAATTCGTTGCAGTTGTAACATTTAGGACCCTTAAAGTTCTTATTCCCAAAGTTTTTCTTGTTCTTGCCAACAAAAGCAGTATCTTGACTTGAATCCAGATTAATGTCTTGAAGAATTTTGGTTTTAATACTGTCTCCTGTAATAAGAATCCCAGAGCTTTGGATTCCCATTATCATTGGCTTGTATTCTTCGGGAAGACCAGCTAGAAGCATTGATCCTATCCATTCTTCATCTAGGTTGAGACCAACAGACCTGAGCTTGTATGATGTATTTAACACATCGTTAACGTACGCATCTACGGTAGAAAAATCTTTCAATTTTGTAGAACAAAACTTTTGGATGAGCTCAACTCTCCTCACAAGACCAGAATCTTGAAAAATTTTCTGAAGAGAATCCCAAATCTCCTTAGCGCTTTTGCAATGTCTTATATGAGGATAAATGGATGTTTCAACAAGCAATATAAGCTCCGATTTTGCGTTTAAGAGCTTCGTTGCATCCTTCTCCGTCTCACTACCTTCAGAAACAGCCGTCCAAAGTCCTTTCATTTGGAAATAAGCTTCAACGGAAAATTTCCAGTCTTCGAAGTTTTCGCTTCCCCGAAGCTTTTCAATACTGAATTTCGTTTCAGACATCTTTTCCCAATACAAATTTCCTTATTATTTTGTATTTAGTTCGTGATAAGGCCCATAACCTGATGTTTTAAGATTCTGAACAGTAATAATATTTATTTTCAATAAATCAAACATATAAAAATTAGAACAATTTGATAACAATAAAATAAACAAAGTATTTAAAAACAAAGTATCAAATCTCAACTTTCAACAAGATGAAACAAAGTGCGTACAATTATGTTCTCTTTAGTTGGATATGGTTTTCTATTCTCATCAATCGTGCAATTTGCCTACCCTTAACTCATTTTAAGTTCACTATTCAGTTGAAGTGATTTGCATTGAAAAACCTGTACTTATATATCTAAGCCTTGGCCCTTGCTAGCTAGTCGGACTATTACGTGGGGGCTAGAAGTTCGAATACCATAAACATCTACAAATGTTTTTCCATGAGTTTCACATTGCGAGGAATTGGCGCAAGTGATAACCATTTTTTGGCGACACATCATTCATCGTCATTGCTCCATACCTACTCTCTTTAAACTCAATTTGTACACCAAGCATACGGAAAGTTTTTATTTTAGTCAATAATTTTTTCAAAAGTTTGGGGTGTGCTTTGCAATTTGATAAAATCTAAATCCTATAGAATCTTAACAGACATTTCGTTGATTTTCAACTGGTCCTACATTGAAGTGGTTCCCAACAGTCCTCTGACTGATTTTTAACGGCTCTCTGAGTGGCTTTAAACACTTGTGAGCTGCTTTTGGTAGACCTCAGCCTGGTTTTTAAAGACCTTTTGGCTGTCAGATTGATTCTTCTTCATGTTTCATCTGTCATATGTCGTGTGTCATCTGTTATCTGTCCTCTGTAGTGTTTCATCTGTCATATGTGATGTGTCATCCGTCATCTGTCTATTGCGTTTAGCCGTCAATGCCCTTGGAAAAAAAATCAGGAGCATCCCAAATTTAATTTTTATCAAAACTTACAATACCGTTTCAGACGCTTGCACCTTGACAGGTTAGGACTGTTTCAAAAATATTTGCTAAACAAACAACTATATAACAACTGCAGCCAATTGTTTTGTCTATACAACAACAAGTATTGGCAAGTGTAAGATAAAGTGTAAATGCCATACGAGTTGTCATGGACTGTCGAACGCCAGACAAAGTATAGAGAAGCTCTAATGAGGCGTTGTTTGTTCCACAAAACATTTTGCGCCCCATGTATTTCGTTTCCAATTACAAAACTACGACTAAGTATGAACATTCGCTTTGAATAAGAAGAAGTTAGATATACATCTGATAGTATGGTTTTATTCTTCATAAGAATTAGCTAGAGAAATAATTTGAAACAATGGTACACACTATACACATTTTTTTATTTTACTCTTCCTCCTTTTCTTTCTTGTTTTCTACAAAATAATCACTCAATAATCAACACAACTCTCAAAATAATAGTTTCAGACAACATTACCAATATGAATGCCTATAAAGACTACTTAGCGTCTAGCGCATATGCTTATTGAGTGCAGTAGGTTTCATAACTAAGAACTAACCTAAAGGCACTTGCATTTCAATGTAAAGAAACAAAACAAACAACACTAATTCTTTGGCTGTTAATCGGTTGCTGTTGTAATCTGATTTTTGTGTGGTTGCAATGCGAAGATTGCATATTGATTTTGCCTCAACCTATGAGCTTGTGCATTGGGCACCCCTAAAAATTATACCTTGCTAAAATTAACCTTGTTCGTGAAAAGAATGCTCAAGGGCCCTGAATGGGTACAACTAAGACTAAAGCTACGTGCAGACGGCATATAAAAGTCGCACATATGTGCGGTTCTGACGTCATTTTTACGTCATAATGTGCGAGTATTGACGCATATCGTCTGAACACCCTTTTGGGACAGTCCGCACATGCACGCAAATGGTTTGCGGACGATGTGCGACAGCAAAACCGCACATAAATGTGCGGCTGTTTTGCATATCGTGTGAACACCCTCGCACATTTTTTGTGACACTTTGCGTGCATGTGCGTGCATGTGCGATCGTCTCAATTATATGCGTTGACACGAAAATAGGACAACGCAAATGTGCATATTTTACGCACATCAGTGGAGTGTAGTTGTGATTTGTTGTGATTTTTATTTCTTTGAGAATATTCAATTATAGAAAGAAAAAAAGAAAATGAGTGAGCAAGAAATAGATTTTGAGGGCCCACAGCAAAATAAATTGCGGCTCAAAAGGAAATCAGAATCCGGGAATCGAATTGTTCAGCACAGCTGGACGGCTGATGAAGTTAAAGCCCTTATTACTGCGGTGGAGAAGCGCCCTAGGCTTTGGGATGCCGGTTCGGCAGAATACAAGCTCGGAAAGCTTGATTTTTGGCGTGAGGTTGTTGATGAAATTGGCTTAGACGTAACAGTTAAGGAAGCCAAGTGCAAGTGGGGCTGTTTGCGGGTTACATTTAAAGCAAATTTGGCAAAACTACGCACCAAGAAGTCAGGGCAGGGTGCAGAAACATCCTCCGTGCATTGGCAGTTTTTCAATCAGATGATGTTTCTGGAGGCCAACGATGTTAAAAGATCCACTTCATCTGTTTCGTCAATGGACCATGTAAGTTTTTATGAAATGCTTGTTTTTTTTTTAGAAAAACCATTTTCTTTTATTTTACAGGACTTTGCTGCTCTCGTTGATGACGCGGTTGCAAATGATGTTCCAATTACAGAAACTGTAGTCGGCCAGCCCCAGCAGCGCAAACGTAGATTTGTGACAAAAGCATTAACATCGCCTTCGACATCAACGTCACCGTTGCCATCATGCTCAACAACCGCTCGTTTGGCCATTTTAAATTCAGCAGTCTCCGCTTTGCAAGCAAGCGATAAAAATTCAACGTTCTGCGATTATTTACTGAGCCATTTAAGAACTCTCCCTGAACACCAAGCGGATAACTTACGAAACGGCATGAATCGCTATTTGTTAGAGTTTTTAGAGGAAAATTCACGTTCGTCATCAGTGCAATTGGTTCGTTTTGTCGAGGATGTTGAAGACGAAGTCGATGTAGACGCTTTGGAACCAATCATCGTTCATAATGATGAGGAGGAAAGACCAAGTGCCTTCTTTGAACCTTCAACAGGTTGCAGAACTTGTAGTTCGACCGAAGAATTAGACGAGGAGCTACTTGATGTTTAATCTCATCCTATTCTATGGCCTCCACGGCCGAAAATTGACTGTTTTTGATTATTTTAGTTCCTATACATAACATAATACCTATGTACATACTTAAATATTAGTAGATCTTTTTTTTTTGTGTTAACTTGAGTATTTATTTTCCAATTTTTGTTTTTTTTTTTAACCTTATGAAAGCATTTATTTATTTATTTATTTTCCAATTTTTGTTTTTTTTTTTAACCTTATGAAAGCAATAAACAAATTAAATTTAATCATAATTTTTTGGTATGTTTAAATGTGAGAATATTGCCATTCAATATCGCCTTCTTCGGTGAAGTAGTGCGTGAACTCTATTCGAATGTCTTTGCTTTCAGATCCAAGGTCTCGCGATCGTACTTCCTCAAGTGGATACATTGTTGAGCTTTGAACATCAGCACGCCACTCACCAGGACTCACTATATTTCCTTCAGCATCGTATTGGTCAAACGATATATTCGGTGCGTATTTCGACTTATTTGTGGAAATTAAGTAGTTGTGAAGCACACAACAGGCAAGCGTCACTTTTGTCGTTTTTTGAGCATCCAAATGAATTGGTTTCCGAAGGACTCGAAAACGTGCAGACATTATGCCAAAGACATTTTCAATGATGCGTCGTGCACGACTCAAACGATAGTTGAAGACCCGCTGCACCATTGTCAGACCACGTTGGGCATACGGCTTCATTATATTTGGCCGCATAGCAAAGGCATCGTCCGCAACGAGAACATACGGAACGGGAGTATCTCGTCCAGGCAGTGGTTGAGGTGATGGTAAACACAGCCGATCCGTAGCCAATGCTTGGCCAAAACTGCAACGGTTGAAAACTCCACCATCCGAATGTCGTCCGTTGCGACCGACATCTACATACAATAATTTGTATTCAGCGTCTGCCACTCCCATCAGCACAATGCTATGCGTTCCTATATGAAACAAGAAATGAGTGCCACTTTATAGTATTGAAAATTAGTAAATACCTTTGTAATTATAAAATACGCTGCCTGCATTTGGTGGTGCGACCATCACAACGTGCTTGCCATCTACTGCCCCGATGCAGTTGGGAAATTGCCATCGCTGATTAAACTCCTCTGCTACTGTTTTCCACTCGTTTACACTTTTCGGTGTCTGTTCGAAAAAGTTAGGAAAAGTAGATAAATAAGTTATGGTAAAAACACTCACTTTTAAATATTCGCCGACAAGAGCTTCGTATATTGCGTCAAGCACTTCTGGGATTATCGTTGAAATTGTGTTTGCTGGAATACGGAAAAGATATTGCATAGACCTGAAATTGTCGCCTGTAGCCAAGAAACGAAGAGTCAGTATCAGTCGGTCCGATGCGGGAATGCTTGTTCGCATGTTGGTGGTAGCTTTTTCGATCCTAGGCTTTACTAACATAAGTAAATGATCAAATTGATCGGCTGACATTCGAACAAAACTGTGGTATAGTTCTGGTTCACTCTCACGAAGTTCCAATAACAATTTCGCGCAGAAACCTTCCGTCTGACGATGTAGAAGCCAGTCCTTTGTCCACACACTACGAATCCTTGACTGTTCCACACCCGATTCTTCGCGAACTTCACTTTCCTCATTTTTTTCAATCATATCTAATGCTAAAACAGCAATAGCAGCCCACTTTCTTTTTGACATTTTCAATTTATCGTAGTAAACAATGACAAAAAATGAGCAAAACACAAAAGTCAAACAATCGATTAAATTTAACGCAAACTTGCATATGCACGCAAATGGTTGATGTGCGTATTTTTCTGCATATCGTGTGAACACGTCGCACATCGACCGAAAAATGTGCGTATTCATTTGCGTACATTTGATGTGCGAGCAAATCAACGCAAACTAATGTGCGACTTTTGGGACAGATTTCGCACATCGTCTGAACACCCTTATATGCGAGTTTGCGTACACTGATTTACGTATAGCATTTGCGTTGAATTTACAACTTTTTATGTGACGTCAGAACCGCACATATGTGCGGCTTTTTATATGCCGTCTGCACGTAGCTTAAGACGACAACACTTTTGTAAATGAGTATTGAATTTCTAACAACACGAAGTGATTTGGACACAACAAGAAACAAGGTGTCACAGCAATAACGCACTCGTCGCTGTTGTCAATGGCTCAGCTTATATTCATCCCTGAGCATGCTTTGCTTTGTGGCTAAAGTCGTCCGTTCAATGCTTGTTATGCAATAATTCCATGGTTGGAACTAGGCAAGTTAATAAAAGTGCTGAATTTAGGGCGAACTTCTTCTTGTAAAGAAGGTAGACTTTTTAAAAGAAACTTTTACTTTTCCACTTAGGAAGGAAGTAATTTTTCTTGCCAAAAAAATTGTTTACAAAATCGATTTACGATACAGACTCATATTCGTAAGCTTTATTAAGTCTTTAGCATAATTTTTGTTCAAAACTCGTTCTGTACAGAGTTCTTTTATAACTTACTGGTTAAAATTACAAATGCCTACATATATGTTATAAATTATGGCACATTAAATGTTTGACAGAGTTTTTAAAATCGAATATCAGGTTCATACTTTTCGGTCCCTTGTTTTTAAGAGCTCTCCGAATCACGTTAAAATCGGTCATGCATGACTGATTGCAATCTAAACGATTAAGCATTTTTCTGATTTTGTTTTTAAATATATAAATTGTCTTATGTAGGTACTATAGCTTCTGTTGGTCTTAAGAGAAAGGTTGACTCTGAGACAGCGTGACTCATGCTCTCGAAAATTTGGTATAGATAGCTCAAAATACGAAAAAGAGTCAAATGAAATCCCACAGCCAGAAGTAGAATTGTTTTTATAGTACGGTGTAAACATACCATTGTTGATTTACTCTAGCGGTAGTTATTTTCAAATTTAGCTGTAGCGTTTTTATATTCGCGGAATGAGGGGGTTAGAGGGGGGTGACTATGCTCATTATAGTCGTAACGAGTTCAGCTACTCATAATTAGTATAAATATGAGGTTTCATTGTTCTTAGACAATTTGTCTTCGAGCTATCGTCAACCAAGCAACATAATCGGGAATAAAAAGTGAAATATGGAGAAAATCGAATATCGTGCCGTAATAAAGTTCCTTGCCAAACAAGAAAAAACAGTTCAGACCATACTGAATGAGATGTCATCGGTTTATAGCGACTCCTGCCCAGGAAAAACCATGGTGTACAAGTGGCACAGTTTATTCAAACAAGGAAGGGAATCACTTGAAGACGACCCGATGCCGCGCAGAAGCATCGAGGTGACCACGCCAGAACTTATCCAAAAAGTCGAAAAAATTGTACTCGAGAATGCTCGACTAAAGAAGAAACAACTTGCAGAAATGGTTGGAGTATCCGATACAACCATTTTGAAAATCCTGCATGATCATTTTGGCATGTCTAAGGTCAGCGCAAGATGGGTGCCGAAAATGCTCACGCGCGCCCCCGCAAAAACAACAGCGCGTAGAATGTTCACGTTCATTTTTGGACTTCTGCAATGAAGAAAAGGATGGTGTATTGAGCCGAATTGTTACTGGAGACGAAACTTGGGTTCATCATTATAAAAACTTTTTTTATGAGGGTATAAATAAATTAATTGAATGATCTGAAAAATGTATCCGTCTTGCAGGTGAAAATATTGAAAAGGAAAAATAGTTTGGTTTTTCTATTTCCACCCTATATCCCCCATTCCACGAATAAAAAAACGCTCCCTCAGCCACATCAACCATAAAAATAGTTACTCAGGGTACATTTTCAATCCTCAGTAGCAAAAATGAGTAAAATTTATATTCTCGGGATCAAAATAGAACATTGCATTTATTCCTATATTGTCTTTGGTTTTCTTGTGTTTGAAGTTGCAAAAATGAATGCTAATTCGAGTTCTAGAAAGAAGGCTGAGCTATTTTGTCTTTAAAAACTTATTTAAAGTAAAACAGATTCTAAATTCAATTGCATGTAACAAAAGGGGTTTGAATGAGGGACAGATATGTTGTCAGTGCTGGCGGTTACGTGCACGTACCGTGTCGGAAACACTTTATGTAAAACAGAGTGGAGTCCTCAATAAATACCAACTGTACGAATACAACCATTTGTTGAAAAAGCTAAGGTCTGCGGGTCAGCCTACACAAGCCTTTTTGGCACAGGGTTTCTAGGGCTTCAAAAAACTGTACCTGTGCCATAGTGCCATACAACCCTACAACCCCATAACACCTTTTTTCTTAAACGATTTGGAGTCGTTTAAGAAAAAAAACTGTTATTGAATTTTGTGTGGGATTTATTTTTAATGGTCTTTCTTATGAATATTATATAGAGAAAGTCTAGAAACAGTACCTCCCCTAGTACCGTTTACTTAAAACCAGGTTTTTAGTTACCTTATACGATTTTAACAAAAGTTTATATTTATTAAGTCCTAACTTGTTTTAAAAAGAATGTGTATCGGAATTTGGAAATTTTAATTTTTGAAATTTTATTAATCTTTTAGGTTATTCCATGGTGTAACACCCGAAACGCACACTTTTCGACTCATAAAACTTAATCCTTATGCTAAAATCTATAAATCTTACAATTAAGATAAAACATCAAAAAACGTAGGAAATAAAAAAAATTTAATCTCTAAAATATCAGCACATTAAGAAATTTCTTTTTACTTCAATCTGTATCTTTCATATTTTTAAAAGTTTTTGTTAAAATGTATTTTGGAAAGATCTTTCAGCTATCATACTTGATTTTTAAAATTTGTTTTTTTTTTTAAAGAAAAATAGATAAACTGTTTAAGACAAAATCAGAAAATGTGTTAAACGATTTGGATTTCAGCGTATGTATCGGGTTTTTCCAAAACGGGTTTCTTTAAAACTGAAACCATTTGAGATATTTCAAGAACATTACTATCGCATCGAAGTACAATCAAATAATTTATGAATGGAATTGGACTTTGTTCATATGCGGCAACCGCGAGAACGTTTGCAGCGGGCGATTCGTTAGACCCAATTGGACGCTTTGTAATTCACTGATTTATATCCTTTGCTATATGGACGCTTGAATAAACAGCGATATTGACGACACTTGTTGTCTCACTGACGCGGCCAGATCATACAACGAATATCTTGACTCAAATTTTTGAACTAAAATTGTTATTGCGTGCCTAATAGAGCGTGAATTACCTACGAGCAAAAACGATTTAACGCTCTTTAAGTTGAGTTCATCGACTCCGAATTTCAGTACAAATTTTTTGTAATTTGCAGACGTTGCTGGTTCGTGTACCTACTTTACCATGATGAATGTGTTGAGCTGAGTGAATAATTTGACGAATAGTAAAAGGGTGCGTTCACAGATTAATATCAAAGTTGTCATGTCCTTTTTGGAGAATTTTTTTATATATAAGTCTGTAATGAACCACCACGGGATTCAGAAAACCTCATAATCTTTAAAAATAAAATTCTATGTGTTAAGGCTGTGCTATAGCTTCCCTCTGAATTCCGAACAGTTCCAAATACAACAAACTTTATCCTCTCTTATAAGAATCATTATATCCTTTCATCAATACGTAAAGCTATTATTCGTCAATCTGATAGATTCGTACACCTGTGCATTTTGATAGTAATAACTGAATGTATTTTATGTATGTTGTGTAATCAATCGATCGCATGATGTTACAGTTCTCTATGCAAATTACTTGATTTTATACACTAAGAAATCTTAATAATGCATTTGCAATAAAACGCTTATAAAAGAATCATCGTTTTGTCTAAAAATTACTTCAATCAGACCCGTTCACTTTTAAATGGTTTCCAAAGCGAGTTAAGATTCATCAATGGTGATTGAATAACTGCCCTCAGTCTGTGACCTACTATGGCTTTTATTATACTGTTATATATTTCAGATGAACTCCTTAGCCTCTAAATATTATGTTAGTGTAATATGTTACCTCAATAAAGAGGTGAGTGTCAGATCCTGTATTAGTAATAAATAAAAGATCTGTTTTTTTTTTTAAGTTGTTGTTTCCCAAGTAAAGTTTTAACTATCATGAGATGGTGTAAGAGCTTTACTAAACCAATTTAAATAAACTCAAAATCATCATTGATATTATATTTTAGATTTTCATAATTGTTAAAACGGTTGTAACCGTTTAGTGGCCTACTCAGGCTGTTAGCCATTCGTATTAAGTGCGCAATTTTCTTGTAGTTTTTTAACCGAGTTTCGTTCGTCTTACGACATAACAGTGGAGTTATCTAACGCCTCGTGAAAAATAATAAGAAGGCTTGGAAATCTTGAAAACAAAATATGTTATCCTAGTAGGTTAACATGCCCCATTTTGAAGACGATGAATTCAAAACGAAACTAAACAGCTTAAAGCGATCAAACATCGTTCAAATCAATCGCTCACCAGAAAAAAGAGTTACCTACTCATATACGAAAATAACAGCTCTCTTCGCGAAAATAACAAAAAGACACAGGTGCTTTCTCGTGTTTTAGGTTCATTTTCAAAAGATTGGTTTGTCCGACAGGTTCAACACCAAAAGTAAAAACATTGCTAACCAAAAGTTAACTTAAATATGAAAACTTCTATCGCGCCTTAACAAACCAAATGCCACAGTCCGGTCTTGTAAAGAGTATCACATTCATTTTGGAAATAAGCTGTTAAAAAAAATAAACGGGTTAAGTGCAATGGTGCGTGGTTTGTTTGCACAGACAACATGACAAATATGAAATAAAAACATATTTTAATTTAATTAACGTTTTGAAACAATATAAAAGTAAGTGTAAAAGACAGTGTGTCGATAGACGAGAGGCAAACGTTCTTGTCTAAATCACAGAACCGCAACATGTATAGGTACTGTATAGCTATTCGTTTTCAATAAAAAAAAATCAACTAAGTGTTTTTTAACATTCCCAAACAGAATGAACTCATTCTCCCCTTATGGGCCGCAATATTTGCCATTGACCAATGGCTCAGTCACTGATAAGGTAAGCAAAACGAAGCAATTATTCTAAAAAATTCTTAAAAACCAATTCTCGTTGATATTGTTGTCAAATTTAGGTCACACCCGATATGGCACACTTGGTTCATCCATATTGGAACCAGTTTCCACCATTGGATCCAATGTGGAACAAACTCCTTGGGACATTCCTCTTATTTTTGGGCTTATTTTCCTTCTGCGGCAATGGCGTCGTGGTCTACATATTTTCAACTACTAAGTCCCTACGAACTCCGGCCAATTTGTTAGTTCTCAATTTGGCATTTTCTGATTTTTGTATGATGCTGACAAATTGCCCAATGATGACAATTAATTTGTTCTTCGAAACGTGGATACTTGGCCCACTAATGTGTGATGTGTATGCAATGACCGGTTCAATGTTTGGATGCGGTTCGATTTGGTCAATGTGTATGATCGCCATGGACAGATATGAAGTAATTGTTAAGGGAATAGCTGGACGTCCGATGACAATCAAACTCGCAATTATGAAGATCTTAGCTATTTGGACATTTGCTACATTTTGGACAATAATGCCAATGATTGGTTGGAGCAGGTAAAGTTGGCAGAATTTGTGCAGCTCTGTAAGTACTAACAATAAGTACCTCTTGTTAAGGTATGTTCCTGAGGGAAATCTAACATCATGTGGCATTGAGTATCTCGAACGGGATTGGAATCCTCGAACTTACTTGATATTTTATTCGCTTTTTGTATACTACTTGCCACTGTTCATGATTTGTCACTCTTACTGGTTCATTCTAGCGGTGAGAATTGTCTTTTTTCAGTATACTGTGTTGGTGCTCAAAATTGTTTTTCCAGACTGTAGCAGCTCACGAACAAGCCATGCGAGAACAGGCTAAGAAAATGAACGTCAAGTCTCTGCGATCATCTGAAGATAACGAGAAGAGCGCTGAAGGCAAATTGGCTAAAGTGGCATTAGTTACGATTGGGCTTTGGTTCATGGCCTGGACACCATATTTAATAATCAATTGTATGGGTCTCTTCAAATTCGAAGGTATTACTCCTCTAATTACTATTTGGGGTGCAACATTTGCCAAATCAAGTGCTTGCGTCAATCCTGTCGTTTATGGCATAAGGTAGGTCCAAAGATAGGCATAAGAACTTTGCAGGTATATTTCTTTAATGCGTGTTTTTATTTGAAGCCATCCTAAGTACCGCATAGCTCTTAAGGAGAAATGCCCCTGCTGCGTCTGTGGTAATACAGAAGAACCAAAGAGCAGTGATGCAACATCACAAGCAACAACAGGGGAAGCAGCAAAGGCCTAGTTCATTTCAAAGCACCAAATTTACACGCATCATTCTTACTCTAAGTTTTATATTTAAAGCATTGACAGATTAAATATAAGAAAAAAAAAAAACAAAAAAAGAGCATAACATTAAAAAGTTTTTGTTTTCCTAACGGAAGTTTTGATAAGGAACCCCCGTCATACTCTTTCATTGTGCCAGGAGCCAAATTGGCCTGATATATATCTTAAGAACTAGCGATAAGATTAAAAATTAAACGAACAGGAACTCGATGAGCTTCCGGGTCCCGGGCCAGCACATTTCTCTCAACCATTTAAAGTGTTAGGAATGAAAATGACCTATACAACAGAGTCTTTGAGAACATGCCAAATCCTTGTGATGGGCGGAAGCTGTGACTCAATCTTCGAAGTTCAACGTAATAAGCTGACATGTTTGCAACTACACCATATGCACCATATAAGCAATAAGACTGGGGCCGAGCTACCGCATCAGTGATCGAGTGATTGCTATTTGTCTTTCAAAATTCGCTCTTCATTACACAACATCGGTCTGCTGCTCATAAATCGTCCTTAACTCATTCAAATACTTAAAGAATTTCAAATTCTGTTACTAAAGTGCTCGATTATGTGAGAAGTAATGCCAAAAAGAAATAATTCAGTCACGTATTACTCGATCACGTGTGCGGTAATTCGGCCCCTTACTGAACAAATACAAAACAGCACGTTCTAAAAAATTTGAAACTTCTATTATTATTTTATTGTGTGAAGTACAAACGATTGCAAACCTTGGAACGGCCTGAAATTTTTTTGTATTTACATAAAAGTTATGATGTTTTAAAGCTTTTGTTGAAAGTTGGTGCGCAGTCAAAGTTTGATATGTGCTCGCATTGTTTGAAGCAGAATATTATTTGATTTTTATGAAGTAAGGTATTGCTGTGTGAGTCCATAGGGGTTCTACATATCGGGAAATTAAAAGAATCACCACCCGTTGCTGTGTTCCGAAGGGGATTAATTAGCAAGCCCTTCAGTCAGCTTAAACTAATCTCAGCATCATCAACAACTTTCTTTGCTTTGTAGTAGTAGAACTGTGATATACGTGAAAGAAGTCGTACTTTTATGATGGTAAGAATGACAGCACCAAGCTCGTGAGCTTACCTGCTACTGACTGAAAGTTATAGAAGAGTACTTGAACATATGAACGATTCACTTCATTAAACATTCGCTGAACTCAAAAGTATCGATGAAATCATCCAAAATAACATCATCCAGAAATGCAATGAGACGAGTGGCAGTGGAAGCGATCTAGCACACATCTGAAGCAGATCCTGAGATAAAAAAGAAAACAAGTAGAGCTAGGACATGCCTCTCATTGAAGAAATGTGCATTCGTTCCCACGGCGAAAATGAGCGAAAAGCTTTTGAAGTTGTACCGGTGGGGTGCCTTGGAAAGCTCGGTGCACGAGAAATATAGATACTTCCTTTTATAGTACGTGTTGCACTTCTCTAAAAAAATTAAAATTAAGAAAAACACTGGCCTTAAAAAGTAGCTGCAAATGTAAAAGCTAAAGTACACCTTCACGTGAACGTAAACGTAAACAGTAAAAAAGAAAATGTAAATGTAAATGTAAATGTTAATGTAAATGTAAATGTAAATATAAATGTAAGTGTAGCTATCTTTAGATGTAAGTGTAATTGTAAATGCAAATATAAATGTAAATATAAACGTTAATGTAAATGTAAACGTAAGTGTAAACGTAAATATGAAAGTAATTGTAAATTCAAAGGTAAATGTAAATGTAAATATAAAATTGAATGTTTATTTGAAGGAAAATGTATATCTATGTTGATGTGCGTCAACAAGGGCTCCTGGCGGGAGGGTACAACATGGACTCAAAATACTATCTTGCTGGTGCCAGTGTCTTTTAGAACGGATTCAAACTTCAAAGCTTTCTATAATTAAAAAAAAATAGGATGGCGCAACAGAGCGAGAAGCCCCGGGGCCCAGCACATTTCTCAAAACCATTGCCTTGTGAGGGAATGGAGGGGACCTAAAATTTTCTGCCGGTTCCGAACGGCTAATCGAGATCGCGCTTTTCATGTCAAATGAATTTACTAACGGAAGACTTGCCAATTCCTCGTGAAAGGCGATACCCGTGGAAAAACGTTTTTGCCTCTGCTGGGATTCGAACCACGAACCTCTGGGTTAACAGGCAGACATGCTAACCATCACGCCACAGGTACCACCCTTCTATAATTACGACGGGCTAATTCAACATTTAATGTTTTATCGGTTATCAACGAAAAAAAGACGATATTCTTTTCTTATTCAACAATCGACGATTGAAGTCCTCCTTGGCAGACTTGTTTGGAGCGTGGCTATGATATGCTTAACTTGAAGGTAGTTGGTAGCCTGTTTATAAGAACGCAGATGTAAGGTCAGAAAACAGTAACATCAAGATAACCAGACGTAAGATTATCTTCATGATTTCCGGATTATTTAGTAGGTACATAATTGAAGAACAAAGCTCTCAATTATATCTAAAATACGCTGCACTCATCGTCTTGTCCTGCTATTTAAAGGAATAAAGCAGAAATCAGAAAATTTACTCAGTCGAATGAATATGCCATTTTGGAAAAGAGTAGGTATAGCGTATAGGATTAATACGTATGTTTGTAAACCCTGTGGTGAAAGAGACAAAATCTGTCGAATAGGACACAATACAAATTAAAAAAGTCATTTGGAGTATATGGCTGACATTACTGGGTCCTGCAACTGAATTCTGTGAAATCGAAGAAAGTTAGATAGTGATCGAGAAAGCTATAAGAGCATATACAAACAGGTCCAAGGACAGTAAACCTACATATAGTATCACTTACCAGACTATTAGTTCGATTAGATAATTTTACCCATCACCAACCTTCGTTTAGTGCATTTCTACCGACAGACTAAACAATCGCGGTACCTTGGTGAGTTTGTTTTCTTACGTTCGATTTTGCAAATATTGACGAAAGTGTTTTCTAACCCATTAAGGTGTTCAAAGAGAAGTATGTATAGGTAATCAAAGAATCGCTATTTGAATGTTTGGGCGACCAAAATGTTTTTCCCATGTCAAGTCCATTTATCAAAGCGCGTTCAAGCATCTGTTTGATGTGTTTCTATGGTCAAAAAACAATGATGGGCTAAATATTTGGCCACACCAAACTCCAATGAATCAGAAAACCCTTTCTTTTTCTAAAACTTGTTTAACTGAGATGTTTATTCTCAAGTTTTAGTGGTCGCTGACGCGAGTGTGCAAACACACTTAAGTGTAAGTGTATCTGGTGAAATGTATCTGTCGACGAATACGTGTGCTTAACTACTATACAAATCAATTCGATGTGTACACTGGGCTTAAGACTGTGAATTCTATTGACCGAGAACCACTTAAGCCAAGAGCGTCGCAAGAACATAAATAAATTAATATTTCATTGCCCACTTTAGCGTGAACAAAAAAAAAATGTTTTTATTGCCACAAAATGTTAAAATGTTGATTTAAGCCGTAGATACACATATAAAGATGGTGTGATCGAATTGAATGTTCCGTTGTTTGGACAGCTATCGAAACTGTGAGATATACATATACATATAGTTTTGAGGTAATGGCTTGGTCAGGGAGAAAATGGTCTCGGTTTTAAAAAGATTTCGATTATAATATTGAATTAATCAAAGTCATTAAGAGTCTTTTATTGCACTTCAAGTTTTTATTATGATTTCTGCTACAATAAAAGTAAGACTAAAAGTTAAAAGCTTACCCGAATATAGGTACCTACATTAAGATATAAAGATAACGACTTTTATTATCGAGATGTTTGTGTTTGGTTTCTAAGCTTCACGTATCAGATGATAAAGACCTTGTATAGGACACCAATATTATGATGGTACATATGTAGGTATTTGCGCGATCTTTACAGATGGGGTTGTTTATAACTATTGTTTATTTATTATTGATGCTATTCAGGGATCGTGTGTTTTTATGTGTATCATTGAAGATTCGTGGAAAAACACTAACGTAATCTCTGTGTTTATCTTAAGAAGATACATCATTTTTATTTTTAGTGCTTTAAACTGTCCTTTGCTTGATCCAAAATCGATAGATTTCAATAAAAGATGAAAGTACTACTTCTGAACAGTGGTTGTTGATATGTAGGTTCGGCACTAAGCGGAAAGAGGCAGGACTGGAAAACAATTAATACTGATGTCTTCGGATTAGTGCATGCCTCAACTTGATTCAATTCTATTTGTGTTGGAAGAAATACCTGAACAGATCATTGGTCCGAAATAAGTAAAGCTTAGTTTTTACTGAAAAAATGCTAAAATTAGCAAATCTAGATCATAATGAGAGATATTAAAGGTGAAAGTTATTTGAGTATGTCACCGCAATCGCCTCTTGAACTTGAAGATGCCGAAATAAATTTATTCAAAAGCAGTCACAAAGAAGCAACCCTTGACAAAGAAAAGAACGCAATCACTGGTCAACAGTAGCTTTGTTCCCAAAATATCAAACTATACTATGTATTTTAAAGGTTTTTGCTCAACTGTACATAAATATGAGCTAAGAATCTACCTAATAGCTCGCATTAAGCATTCAAGTTCGAAAAAATTCAGATTTTGGAATTTTTCAGCCTTTGTTTTAACATGAAAAAAATGTTAACCCAAAAAAATCCATCATCATCCGATGATTTGCTATCCGCTGAATCTATATCTGGTCTCAAAATTTACATCTAATTTTTGAGTTATTTGGGTTCAAAATTTGAAATACACGGTCATTTATTATTTGGGGGCCTAGTTGCAGTCTCGAAAAGAAGTCGGAATCAAATTAGAATGCGCTCAGAGAATAAAAAGCTTATTAATTTACTATTTGACAAGGTGTGGCACGAACACCTCAACCCCTTTCCGACCCAGCTATGAAAAACCTTTGAAAAATTATTTTTTGACAGCCAATATTTGATATTAGGTCATTTTAAACCAGATAACACCCGAAGGGTCCTTTCCCAGCACTCCGGGTGCTGCTCTCGACCCTCTGTTGATTCTTCCTTCCCTTGATACCTACATCATGGGGTGTAATCTCAAGACCATTTCTCGTTTAAAGAGATGTAGTCTCTGGCAGAATTCGCACTGGAGTTTTTGAAGAACTGGCAGGTAGCATATCTATTGACTCAAGTCAAATGGATATGCCGTCCGACACGATGATCTAAAACTGCGTCAAAAGTGCACATAGTCAGCTTTCCTTTGGTTCAGGGCTGGTCTACTCTAGAATCTGAGATAAGAAAGGATTGTTATCGAATCTTCACAGATGGTTCCTAGACCGATGATGGATCTGGCGATGGTGCCTTTGTGGAGAACGATGACATAAGACTGTACGTCACTTAGGCTCATATGCATCTGTCTTCCAAGCAGAGGCGTATGCTATCCAAATGGTTATCAGCTACGTTGCGAACAATGGCGGGATGGGGAGAAGTATCTGTTTTTGCAGCGACAGCCAAGCTGTGCTTAATACTCTTCTCAGTCCTCAGAAATGCAAGAGCTCTCTGTATGCGGTCGGAAGACTTAACTTGTTGAGTCTCGTTTGGGTTCCAGACCATCACGGCATAACTGGAACTGAAATCGCAGATGAACTTGCCAGGCAAGGATCTCAGACAGCTTTTTCAGGACCTGAACCGTCGCAACGTCTTCCAGGGTCCTCAGTGAAGGCTTTAATCAACGATTGGATCTCCGAAGAGCACAACCGTAGATTGCATGCTTCCATTGGATGTAGACAGACCAAACGTATGTTCCCCGACGTTGATAAGAGGACAGCAACATTTTTGCTATCCCGGAGCAGAAAAGAATGTAGAAAGCTTATTGGTGTTGCTACGGGGCACTTCTCTTTTGTTAAGCATTTAATCGTGTTAGGCTTTAGTGACTAGCAGCTCTGTGAATCTTGTAGAGAAGATGAGGACACCCGACACCCCGTAGCACTTCCTCTTGTGTATGTCTTGCTTTTTCTCACACGAGGTTACATAGATACTCAGCGCAGACATGGTGAGAGCTGGTAACTTAGGCTCCTTATCATGGCAGCGTCTTTTGGCTTTTCTACGAACATCTGGAAAGCTATAACAAAAAAAAGGTTGCTATCTGGTAGTACAATGGACCGGTATTTAGGTCTGAGTATTCATTCAATTCCAGCTGGTATTTTAAAAACCTACAACAGAAAAAAGAGATAAGACACTTCAAAAATTTGCAAGGACTAAATTTGATTGTGGTTCTCAAAAATCCCGTTGGGGCTTTGGGATATCACACATCATAAGAATGTTCAATATTAGAATACAAGCTTTTTTGATTCAATATTAATCTCAGATAAAACAAGCTTGGAAAGTCGATCTATGTGTTATTTGAAATAATGCTGTTGCCATTTATTGAATTTTTTGGTACTCACAATTACGCTCTTCAAAAGTCAAGTTTATTGTCGAAAAAGCCGTTATAACCATGCCTTAAACTAAGATAAGAACAAAAAAATTTATAAAATTTCAATTTCCTTGTACTTAAAAGTCGCTTTTGATAGACAGTGTCATGTTTTACTCATGAAGAGATTTTATTTGGATTGAGTGTTTTCTAGTGTTACGCATAGGTACCGTAGGTCAACAAAGGGTTTGAAATAAGATTAAGTCAAGTCCAGCTGAATGTTTTTCTATTGGCACGGAAATTTACAAAAATTGTTGCAGATGGTGTAGCGACTGTAACCCAAGGAAATGTTCTGGATCCGATAAACTAAGAGCTGCTGTAGCAATAACATAAGTAATTTCATACCTACCAATAAGCGCAGACATAAATACTGTGAATAACGGTGAATGCACACGGAAAGAATTGAAAAATCGCCAATTGCGAATTTCTAGTTTGTAATTCGAGAAATCCCTTTTTTTGTAAATTACACCGCTTTAATTATAAATTGATCGAAAAAATAGCAATTTACTCTAAGTGTCATCTCAAATTACAAAATTTTTACTTGCGATTATAGGTACTATAAGGCAAGTCTTGCAATCGTGCAGAAAAATTTTTTTGAGATAACAACTAAATATGACATTACGATGATAGAGAATACGAAAAAAGTGGGTCCTGCAATTCTGTCTGTCTGTCTGTCTGTCTGTGTGTCTGTGTGTCTGTCTGTCTGTCTGTCTGTCTGTATGTCCGTATATGGATCTACAGCCTAAACCGCTTGACCGATTTTCTTCAAAACTTGCAGTTAGGGTCTGTGAAGTAACCTACAGAGGGGTTTTTGGAATTGGGTCTCTAGGTCTTGAAATAACGGTACCTGCCATACAACCGATATGACAATACCTATTTTTCTCGAAAACGGCTCTAACGATTTTGATAAAATTTTACGTGAGGTATTATTTTTTAATAAATGTTCTAATGATGTGAAAAATTTTTTTGGAGAAAGTCTAAAAACGGTACCCGCCATAGTACCGCTTTATTCAAAACCGACTTTCTCGGTAATGGCAAACACGATTTTGACAAAATTTCATATTCAAGAAGTCCTAAGTTGTTTAAAAAAGATTGCATATCTACATTTCGAAAATTTATTTTTTTTTAATTTTCATTAATTTTTTTAAAAAAATTTTGTTTTTTTGAATATTTTCAAAACCGTATCTTTGATTTATTTAAAATTTTTTGTCAATGCATCTTTTAGCAAGATCTTAAAATTTGTGTACTTGAATTTTTAAAACCTCACTTTTTAAAAAAATAAAAAATAAAAAACCGGTTTTTTAAAAAATGGCTCTAACGATTTTGATTAAATTTTAAGGGTTAATATGTATTAACAATTGTAAGAAAATGGCGTTTTTAGATTTTTGCTTGAAACTTTTGGAATAATTAATTTAATTTTTTTCAATACTTTTCGTGTAAAAATTTTCATAATTAATGAGTAGTTGGCAACCCTGTACCACCAAATATGTTTAGAACGAACACTAAAACCTTTCACTCAGTCTTGAGATTTTGGTATTTTACTTAGCAAACGATCGCAAGTTCGTGCGACCCAGTCGTGCCCATTTTTTAATTTGTGATTTGCAATCAAGTATCGTAATTTAAGAATTTCGTCGTTTTAGTAGTTTACAAGCTTTCAATCGCAATCTACTACACTTCCGGAGCACAATTTCGTTTTACAATTTATTTATCGTGGTTTACAAAATAAGTATGGCGATTCGCTTTCTCGAAATACTCAAATTGGGAAATTTAAAAGATGATCTAGATATTAACCCCAGAAAAACGTAATCTACGAAAATCCTGCACAGTAAATTACAAATGATGAGTCGTAATTCTCTTATCTCTTGAACACTACCTCCTTTTTAACTGTCTGTTTATGCTCACATTTTAAGCGATCATTTTTTATTTACCTTCGCAGCTCAACGTTATCATCGCCGACTCACAACTTCAAGACGTCTGGTTCAAATCCACACAGCGCCTAAGCCAGTATTGTTTTCTTTCTCATATGACACTGAATCACAACAAAACAATTCACCAGTCCCATATCGCCCTATGCTATAACTAGGTACCTACCTTCAATTTGAAAAAGGGGTTGTTATTAGATTTTTGCTTTTACTGCAAATTGGTCTCGAATTGCGATTCGCGAGTCACAATATTTTTTGCTTCAAAATATTAACTGATACTTAAAAATTCTGAAATGCGATTTTTGAGTGTCAATTTCATCATTTCGCTCTTTTTTTCAAATTGCAAACAAAAAGTCGCAATTTGATAATATCTGATCCAAGGTCTAAAACTGGATTCATTAGTCGTGATTCACAGCTGATTTTCCTTGATCTGATCTCGGAATTCTTTCCGTGCATAACTCAAGTGACAGCTGTCATAAGAACTAACTCAGATATCAATATAATACCCAGACTTAAACCCAGACTTAAACACTCTTTTTAAAAATTACAACTCCAGACCAATATTAGGTATGACTCTTTTTTTATGAGAGAGATTTTTGAGTGATTTTAAATAAAAGTCTCCACTAAAATGAAAAATAGAAAACTGCCTACTTTAGAATTGTAATTTATATTCGTAAGCCATCGGATATACCTACACTCCATGTCCTTGTCTGTTGTATTCACCCGATTCATTGATGACAACTCAGGTCATCGGGCGCTATTTATCTGCGGTATTGAAAACAGATTTTTATCTGTTAGGATATTCGACTTTGGAATGCTGAATTCTCTACTCAATGTTGACATAGACGATTGCAGCTATATTGAGAATTTGTTCTCCTCATCAAGAAACCCAACCGCCGCGCCATGGCCGTGTCGATCGAGGAGACCGCAAAGCAAAGGAATTACATTTGTAAATACGATGAACCTCTGTGCCAAACAAAAATAGCAACAAAAAATTCGCGGCGGTATACCTACGCTACATGTAGCGCCTATTGCCCTATTTGCATTCAGTGTGGCGGCATCTCATCAAGTCTCGATAAATTGGATAGAATTCTATCGTGTTTCGGATTCCTGTGGCAACTTATCGGAACTGCCTTACTTGTATCTCTCGTTTTGGACTAGAAGTGCAGTTTTTTCTCTGTTAAAGATTTCACAAACTCTGCCTGGTGTATAAGCTCAGTAGATATATTATTATGTGGACAACGAGGCGGCATCGAAGAGCTAGATCCAGAGAATTTAAATACCGTAAAGCCTAACATGTGTTCCTGTTCGATGTTTTGTTGCACTCTTAAGGCCATGGTGTGTTTGTCAGCATCATTTTGAGCACAGAAGTACGATTGGAGTATGTATTGTCGCACAATGTCGCAGCACTGTCGACTTAATTAAAATTTATTTTGGAATTTCGATCGATGTGCAATTAATTCTCGATTACAGTCACCACTTGTCTAATTAAAAATAAAACTATTATACGCCGAAGTGAGCTGCGTTGTGCAGCGGCACTCGCTCCTTGTAGTTTGTATATTTGGGTGCATTTGCTTTTTCCATTAGGGGTACAATTTACAGACGCGTTTTCTTTGCGCTTTGCGCATTTGCATGCGGCGGCCTTATTTGTGGATGCTAAAGCTATTTCAAAACATTGCAGCAGAAATACAGCAGCGAAATAATTTCCTGTAACTGTTTTTGGTATGACAAATAAGTATACCAGGTCTTAAATTTTGCAAGTATGTAGATAAGTGTTCGCAGACCGCGTAAGCGAAGCGAAGCGGCGCGGCGTAAGACCACCTGGAGGAAGGAATCATTTGCTGTTTTGCATGCGAGCGGTCGTCTAAAGACAAATTTAAAATTCTGTTGCAAGTAAAGTATGCAATTTGTTTACTTCGTATCTATTGAAGTGGATGGACAGAGCAAGTAAACAAGAACTATTAGACAAAAGACACAGTTACAGTTCGAAGACAGGCTTTTAAAATTCAAACTTTCGACTGACTATTCATGCCCGTTAAAGTTTAAGTAAAAGAACACTTTACCTCGTAATATAAAACAAGATCTGAACGCAACAAGCATAAAAAGAGTGCTTATATCTCATTTTTCAATATGAATATTTAATAATTGATGAATTTTCTTATGATAGTTTTAATAATATTAAAGTAACTTTTTCTTTTATTTTGCTCAGCAATATTTTTTTTTTTGTAAAATAAGCTTACATAAGGTATACAGTATGTGGATACGAGGCTGTTCTAATTGTTCTACTTTTAAAACCATGAAAACAAAGTTTACTTAAAGCACGAATTTTCTATTAATGGTTCTCGTTTCTGATAATTTATGTATGTATATTCAATTTCGTTTTCCATTCTTGAAAGAGAACCTCTTGATGTTGCATAAATGTGTTAATGTTAACCTTCCTGAACACTCATTAAGCTTGTGTTAACATAATTCTTCTTTTTAATGACACTTTTCCTATTCATTATTCTTGTCTTAAATTTAGTTTAAGGACACACACCAAAGGACATATCCGGTAGGTAGTAATTTATAATTGCCCCGGCGCCGCGCCGGCGGGCAAGGCGGCGTGTTATCATCAGCCAGTTTGTAGTCAATTATCATAGTTTCAATAGCATAATGGTAAAGTAAATCTGCTAACAGTTGTTGTTGATTACGTAACTGAAATCCGTACATTGAAATCCAAAAGATTAACTCTCAAATCCACATCTACTCCTTTCAATGAAACATCTATTTTAATTTTTTGCTTGTATTGAAGGTTAATCTGATGTTCACATTCAGGAATTCATATTTCCATATTTTGTAATTTGTTTTCATCAGGAATTTACGGAATTCTAACTTATTTACTCGTGTCCTCATAATTTATAGCAATTTTTTCAACCCAACGCTGGCACAACAAATTGAAAATAAGCAACTTATTTTCCATTTAAAGTTTGACGGAACAAATGTTTTTGCATGTGTAGGTATGCGTTAATTCAGAGTAGATCTCCCAACCAAATGGGAATTTCTTCTGCGTTTAGAGTAACCCCAGATCTACTCTTTTTTTAAATGAAACATAGAGAATGGAATAAGAGTAGATCTTTTCACAAAAGGAGTAAATCTTTTCGTCAACGAAGAACGATAATAGTAAATCACAGTAATCAGCACCCGTGGCGTAATGGTTAGCATATCTGCCTGTTAACCCAGAGGTTTATGGTTCGACTCCCAACAGAAGCAAAAATGTTTTCCAAATCAATCGCATTTTTCGCGGAATTGGCAAGTCCTCCGATAGTAAATTCATTACTATGAAAAGCGCTCTCTTGATTACCTGTTCGGAATCGGCAGAAAATTATAGGTCCCCTCCATTCCCTCACAAGGAATGGTTTAGAGAACTGCCTAGGCCAAGGCGCTCCTCGCTCTGATGCGCCACCCTATTTATTTATTTTATTTTAGAAATCAGCACCTTTAGAATTATTATGACGCAAATTAAAACATGGCTTCAGTTTTACAGTAAAGAGCAGTGCTTTGAAAAGATCAATTTGCAGAAAAATGGTATAAATCTGCCAATGTCAGCGGTATGAGACACTGAACACTGAATTTATGTCCAAAATACTTTATCTATAGAAGAAGAGTAAGGATAATGTTAAAACTACAGGAAGGCTTCGAATTTGAAATATGCAATTTGTAGAAAATGAGAAAATTGGCTCTTGGTTGCATAATGATTAGCAACTGACGGTATAGTAAAATGTATAAGTGAAGAGTCAGAAGTATAGTCTGCGTTTTGTCCACTGTTTATCGCACCTATTGAAATACAACCACCAACCTGCCGTAATTTTTGCTCAGGATGTGTTTGCTGAACGGAACTTCAAAATTAATTGGTTGGAAAAAAAACCGTGGTACCCGTGGTGTGATGGATAGCATGTCCGCCTGCTAATCCAGAGGTTCGAGTTCGAATCCCAACAGAGGCAAAAATGTTTTTTCCATGGTTATCGCCTTTCGCGAGGAATTGGCAAGTCCTCCGTTAGTATTCATTGCCATGAAAAGCGCTTTCTCGATTAGCCGTTCGGAACCGCAGAAAATTGTAGGTCCCCTCCATTTCCTCTCAAGGCATGGTTGTGAGAAATGCGCTAGGCCCAAGGGCTCCTCGCTCTGTTGCGCCACTCTATTTATTTATTTAGAATGAAAAACCAATGAAATTTCCATGAACAGGTATAATCCATTTTTCACAATTGGTTCTTATGAAAGCTTTCACTGTATGAATTTATGCTCAGTTTGGTTTGGCATTTGATTGTAGAAGAATTTAAGCCGCACGAGCAATAGGCACTGCGTAACGTTCGGTTAATTTTATCATAACTTGCATAATTTCTTAAACTTGATGTGAGTTATTTCGAAGACGGGGTTTTTAGGTTTATGCTGTAAAATGTGGACGAAAATAAGGAATCTCGTCTAGAAGTTATTTGATCTAGTCGCGGCGGCTACTTGCCCGAAATCATTTTTAAAACATAATGGCAAATACTTTTCTTCATAAAAAACTTAGATTGTTGGTCGTTATATTATATACTAGGTGTGCCAGCGACTTCGTCCGCAAGAATTGGCATAACTTTTTTATTTGTCAACCGATTGAAATGAAATAAAAACTAAATGTTAAGTGAAGCTTACCACAATATATTACTTAAAACTTCATCTAAGCCGTTTCTGAGATTATAGCGTGCACAAACAAACAAACTGTTACGTTTTTATTATATGTATAGATAATAGGCATTTTATTTCATCTTTAAAACCGTACATATCTACGTATTAGAATACACCTTTTATTTTTGAAAATATGTACATATATGCATATAGCAAAAAGTAGACTTTTTGAGAGTTTGTTTTTCGCAGGATTCCAATTTTGTGTTGTTAAGCTGTACCAACCTTCCATAAAAATCTCTCATTGCAGGGACTAGCATCACCTTGACGTCGGCGTCGCAGCAGAGGAAGGAGAAGTAGACACTTTCATGAAAGTAGTTTCAGTTCAATAAATTGCAAACAAACCAAAAATGTTCAACCGTTGGAAGAAGTTATTTTGTTGGTCCCTACTTCAGGTAAGTGAATTATAAATATCTCTTCCTTCCGATAACAACACATTTAAAATATACGTAAATAACAACAGGGGTGGTATAACACCCCGCAGCCAGGATTACATTAAAAAAAAAAATACTTTTACAGATAACTTAAAATTTTTATTGAAAGAAAACAACTCATAAGCTTTATCAAAAACAGAAAAAAAGAGATTCATAATATATATATGTATATATATTCACATAAAAAAAATAAGTCAAAAGCAATTATTGCAAATTTCTTTTCTGTGCTCAGGCCATACAGAACACTGACATTCATAACACGAAAGCTTGCTCTTGAGGTCTTGTTTTCGTGGGCGAAATGCACACCGTGATTGCCTCTGAAGTTTAAGAGGAGGCTCACCTTCATTGGACTTCATGGGGGGGCCTAGAACCCCTTTTATTCCTTCAGGAAATTTTTTGAGCAAATGTTGATCTAAACGTCGCTCCATATGAGGTTTGGTCAGTTGTAAACCTAATTCCTTTAGTTTAGTCTACAAATGAACATTTTTGCCTTTTAAAAGCTTTTTCGATGCTTCTGCAAGCGGCACTTTTTCATCCGATGATTGACCTATAAGTGGTCATCATCCATTTCAGATTGTATTGAATGATGATCTGTTATATCTGGGCAATCATCGTCTGAACCTGACTACATTCCACCATCCTCTCATTCCAAAACATTTTTTATATAGTTTTCAATAGTTTCCCGACCAGTGGATGCCATTTTATTAACCTATACTCAATGAAGAAAAAAAAATGTCCTACAAATTTTCGCATACGCGAATAACAACATGGGGTTCTATACAACCCCAGTGCATACGGAAACCGCTCTGTATCAATAACTACAGCCTATCGCGGGGACTGCTCATCAGTAACTAAGACCTGAGGTATTAAATGACAAATACATAGAATGATAGAAAGAGAAGTGAAGCGAAAACAAAATTACAGTTAAAATAAGAAGGCCTGGGGTACTATAGCACCCCTGTTGTCATCGGAAGGTTAAGAAATGGAATCCTTTGAGAAATACCACTTAGAGCATAGTTACAATCTTTTTATGACAAATATGCCGCAATAGTTATAATCGGCAAAATGGCTGTGCTATATAGGGCATTCAGTCACTTCAATTTCCAAAAACCTTAAGATGGTTTCTGGTCTTAGCCTACGGATTGCTTGTATGACATTGGCCTTAAGCACTTGAACCATTTTCGGAATGTTGGAATAACATCGGTTATTCAAAGCTACAAGCAAGGGGTTAGACCACAGCAAATTTCATGATGTTCACGTAACCTTGAAAACCATTTTGTACATAAAATGAAGTCTTAGAAGCATTTTTTAATTCTTTATCTGCCTAAATTTGGTGAGAAAATATTTCTTTTAAGTGTTCAGAGGAAAGAAAAAAGGGCGTTATGTCTTAGGATCGAGTATGTGCTTAATACATACATACGACGAAAAGTTTTGGATCTTTTAAAGGAAAAATAATCTGTTTGGCAAAAAAAACCAAAGGAATTCTTTTTTTAAATATTTGTCAACAGAACGAACTTGAATTTTATGTTAGCAAGTAGAAACTTAAAAAAAAATTACTTTCTCTATTCAAAAAAAAAAAAAAAAAATTACATTCAGCATTCAAGTCTGCTTACAATACCTTAATCCAGTTGTCTTACCTTTATGTCTCCAGATTCTAGCAATACCTACTTCTCGAAAAAAAAAACGCGAACTGCACACACACTTGAACATTTCTTGTTTCTGGTCAGTAGATACGTTCGACGTACGTACATAAAATGGCCAACCTATGAAAAGTGCATTTTAAAACAGTTTGACGTAGGTAGGTACCTTCCTACCTACTCCGTGCAATAACTTTGGAAAACAATTGCTTAAAAAATATTCGGAAAAATAAAAAAAAAACTATGCGGAAATCCTTTTAATGTCAACTCTGTCCACCAGCAACCCATTTCAAATCGAATTGCTTCCAACAATTTTAACCCGGTTGCCATTCTCTACCTCTTCATCCACGAACAAAATACAACGACTGTCAACCTAAAATGGAGGAAAATCCCGTTCGGATTGATGTAGTCCTCCTTTTTGGAATTAATTTTGTTATGTCCAGTTCATATCAAAACATAATCCACCACAGAATACAATTTGTACGTAAATTTTTTTCCAGACTGCACTTACACGCTTACTTACACTCCCCAACAGCGGTCCATCCATCCTATTATTCGTTCATTTTTCTCATCTATCCGAGTAAAGCAACCCTCAGCCACTTCGATGACAGGGGATGGTGTCAAAAATCCAGTTACTTTTTTGTATCGTCACAAATTTACATTAAGCCCGTGATGAATTATATTTTTTTCTTTTTCTCCTTTTTTTCATTTAACTATACTCCACCACTCTAAAGGTACGTCCCAGCCACCCACCCACTCCACTAAAAGTCAATCAGATTGTCCTGCTGCTGACGACGTCGTATTAGTTCAACGGTGGTGTGGATGAAAAAAAATCCCCACACTCTTACTATTGTGATGTCCTTTTGACTTTCTCTTTGCGCGAATGGCGGAGTTCGTTCGTGAACTCATTATTTTTCCGAATGATGATTGTGTTATTTAACGGAAGACTTAACTTTATTAACTTTCTCGCTGGCTAAGACCCCCCCTGCACCCTCCCCCAACCCCCGTTTGACCCGCCATCCCAACCCATTGAACCAAGTGGTTTTCGCTGAAATCAAAATACGAAAAAATTGTCAGCCATTTTGTTTTTGTTTGTTTGAATGGATACGATGATGTTCATCAGCATGTTAGAAAAGTGATCCTAAGAACAAGAACGCATACAATTGCACCGGCAGCAGCAAATGTGGAAGTGATTGATTTATACGGCCAGCATCAGGCGCGATAAGAGAACAAGCGAAGAATATCCAACACGAAATTAGTGTTATTCGATTATCGGCTGCGGCCGAAGCGGCTTCTTTCGATCCGCAGATCAAAGTAGAACGCGCGGCCGGGAATGCCCGGGAACATGTGTCTCTTTTGGAAAATCATTAATTTACCTCGAATTTATTCGAAGAGTTCCATTAAAATTGAATATTTATAAGCGCGGCAAGGATGCCGTAACGACATCATGGCCGCGGCCGCTGTTAGCCTCACGAGACTCGCCGGCGTTGCCTCCATGTCGATTCCTGTTGTCGGTAACTGGTTCGTTGTTGATAGAGAGGAGAGTTTGAGGAACTGCAACTCTGTCTACGGGGATGGTCATCGGTTGTTTTTAGTTCTTTCATGAGTTTCTGTTAATTAATCGACCGACATGAAAAGTCGACGTGGGGCGGCATGATACGGTCAAAGAAATGTGTGCTCGAGAAGACGGTGTTTGAACGCACTTAAGATGCGGTGGCAAATTGTTTTCTTTTTCGTTTTTCATGTCACATGTAAAACATCCTACATTGAATCAGAGCGAAAAATTCAGATTACGAATATGAAATCATATGTTGGGCTTATCTCTGGATTTATATTTGCGTGTTGCTGGCTACATTAAGGAATTTTATTAGTCCATTGAGGAAATATCATTTATGTCTCAGGCTTGAGTTGTTTTTTGCTTTCTTTCTTTTCTGCACAGGTATTATATGCTGTGCTCATAAACGTAGACGAAGCTACATTTCTCTGCTCGACTTAAAAGCGAATTGAGTTGAGAATATGAGCTACTAATCCATTTACAAAGCATATACATATGCACCTTTTTTTTTTTCTAATTTATGCCTCTCATTTTACTTCATATTTCGATGGATTGTGATTTGTGATGCCAGTGACATAATTTTCGGCATGTTATATACTATAGGGACCTACACGCCCAAGCATATGACGATGACGACCACATCTTCGTGCTCTCTACTGGATCCAGTTCCATTTCCAAGCCGTTTATTCGGGAGAATGAGCTACGATAAAATTGATTGACACCTGGTGTGCTAGAATCATTCTCTTCGTCAATACTTACACCATAAGGGCGTCAAAATTCTCCTTTGAAACGAAACCAAAAACTTGTAAGTAGTCCAAGGTTAGAATTTTCTTTGGTCCAAATGTTGCAGCTGTACTGGGCTTTTATACCATATCTGGATCTGGACTTACTGCTGAATCTTTCTCCTCTTGATACCTCACAATAGACCATTTTCAGTTTAAAAAGATTTGGTCCCTGGCGCAATTCATGCTGGAAGTATACCTCCCTTTTGACTTACATCTAGTAGACATGCCCTCCGTTGCAATGATGACAAAAGGCTTAAGCTGCGTCAAAAATACATGATCATTTTTCCGTGGGTTCAAGACAGGTTAACTCTAGAATCTAAGCCAGAAAAGGATGGTTCCAAAACCAATTATGGATTTGGTGCTGGTGCCTTTTGTTAGAAGGTGATGACATACGACTGCGCGTCACTCTTCCAAGCGGAGACGCTTGCTATCCAAATCGCTGTAAATTACGTTAGTTGAATTGGTTGGATAGGGAGAAGCATTTTTCTTTGCAGCGACAGCGCAGTTGTGCTTAAGGTTATATTCAACCCTCTTAGTTCTTCGAAAGCGATCCAAGAATAAAGGACCTATCTGGATGCTGTCAGAAGACTAAATTCCTTGTGTCTTTTTTGACGCTTGGATAAAGCGACGATTCTATCATGAACACAACATAGACGGTATAAATAAATAAATAATTAAATAAATAAAGTGGTGCCACTGTGCGAGGAGCTCCGGGGCATAGCATATTTCTCACAAACATTGCCTTGTGGAGAAATGGGGGGAACTATAATTTTTTGTCGATATCGAACGGGGAATTGAGAAAGCGCTTTTCATGGCAATGAGTCTACTATCAGAGGAAATTTTTGCTTCTGTTGGGATTCCAACCACCAACTTTCCGGGTTAACAGGCAGACGTGCCAACCATCACGTCACGGGTACACCTAGACGGCATGCTTCTATAAAAAAAAGCTACATCATTTTTGCTATCTCGTTCCAGAAAAGACTGTAGAAACTAGGCGCAGACGTGTGCAGCGTCTACAAACATCTGGAAAACTATTTATAACAAAAGAACTGTGGTATCTGGAAGTACAATGGACCAATTTTTAGATCTGAGTTACAATCGTATTTAAAAAACATCTGGCAGAAAAAGAAATACCTATTTGAGGTAGATCTAGGTTCGAACTACCCCAAAAACATCAAATTGTGTCTCAAGTCTCAACTAGTATCGCATTTCGCGAGGAATTGGGAAGTCCACCTAATTGTGTTTAACGTAATTACCTTTCCGAATTGGCGAACAATTGTAGGTTCCTGAAACGCGTCAGATTCCAGCCCACCCGAGCATTATTGTGCCATTCTTTTTATATACATATTGCACTAGCCCGGCGGAGCTTAGCTCGAATCCAACGGTGATCTTGTGTATAGCATCAACTCTGCACTAAGTAAATGAAATGAAATCTATGTTGTTGAGGAATATTAAAGCATTCTAATTTTGAAAGAATTTTGGAAATCTGATCAAGGAGTTGCTTTGATAACTAGCAGGTTCTAGTTTTTTTTTTCAAAGAATAAAAAACTGTTCGCAGCCTGATTAAAAAGAATCAAATTTAAAATGCTCTTGAGAATATCTCGGGGCTTCTAAATTTACCACTTAATTTATTAAATGCGTTACTAAAGTTTTTTCTGTCAATGCATCTACATGATCTTTCGAGTAGAATCAAAGTTTCTAATCAGCCTGAACGAAGCAAAAATCACCATATGAATTCACACAATTGTTTAAATATGAATGAAATTCAAAATCGACCAAAAAGCCTTTTGTGTCCTGACAGTCAAGTGGTTTAAATTCAAAAAATGTTTACTAAAAAGAAAAAAAAATAAACAATTGATGCAATTCAAAGAAACATTCCAGCTTTGCAATTGGTCGCGTAGCAAGGAGCATTTATTCGTTCTGAACTTCTACAGCCATTTAACTTTCATTTTACCCACTGACACACGAGCATATAGGAAACATGGCTCTGGCCGAGAATGCCTCTTTTTCTGTCAATTGGTTTCCTCCAGAACCCGAATCCAAACAAATAACTCAAGTGATGGTATGTTTGATCCTGAATGCGTGCTTAAGCATTTGTTGTAGTAGGTAGGTATGAACATTTGGCTCAAGCCTTTCAATAAAAAAAATATAAATAAAAAAACGTTTCCTTCTCTCTCTTGACGATCATTAAAAATTGGCAAAAAGGGCTAAACCGCATTACGACCCGAACAGCATCTCTCGTACACCACTGGGCTTGCCACTTTAAATGTTTCGTGCAACGATCAATCGATGGCAGTTTCAGATTGTGCCCTCACAATGGCCCATTGTAACCATAGCGCCATGTTTAAGTTTCAAACGGGCCACAGGCCAACGATGCGACAGTTACTATATACATATACCTTCATATAAAGGAAGGCATGTGTATATATTTTTTTTGTAAATTTCTTTTTTGTCTAAGGCAAACCTTCCACTTATCCACAAACCACTTATCCGATTGTAATCGAAAAGACTGTGAGCAACCACACCATTATGGTGAGTCTCACAACCGCAGAAACAAAAGCCAAGCAAGATGAACAACATCGCATTAAATTGCTCTGAGGGCGCCACTACTTGTCAATCAATTTCGCCATTGTTCCCTGACATCCAAACGACGACGACAGAGGCGGCCATTATTAATTTTTGCCTCCCTTTCATACGTTTTTGTTGGTTACTTTTGTTTTATGTGTATTTTTGCTGTCTGTGGCTGTGTTTGGGGCGGCTATGCAATGCACGGTGCATTGGTGGTGCAACAATAAGACTTATCTAGAGTTGCCATCATCTGAAATTCGTTCCTAGTGAACAAATCGAACTTGTCAATATTTATATTTGGAGCATATGGAACTGAAAACTTTTTTCCGGAACTCTAAAGATTAGTTGCTCAAGAACAACTGGGACGATTCCCAAGAAATCCTGCATGAGCGTTTGCACAAACATAAAAATTAAAATTAAATTAATTTCAAAGTTTACCAATTCATCGTCAGTAGAAACGCTTAACATTTTTGTTGAAGACGTGAAAATCTTAATGCATATATAATCGACAGTCTAGGCTGGCAGTTTGTAGATAAGAGACTGCTTGATTCAAATTCAATCCAGCGTAAGAATTAAAAAGAACCAACTCTGATTTTCGCCGTGAATTTTATTCGGCACTGTTTAGTCTCAAAAATACGTAAATTAACGAAATGGTTGCATTTGTAGTATTGAAATTCCTCACAGGATTGTGCGAAATGCCATTACATAAATATAAATACAAAGCAGTGATTTAATAATCACTGCTTTGTATTTGCACGGTATGTGCTTTTCTGGAACAAAACAGAACTTCCCAACACACAGCGGCTTTCAAAATCAATTTATTAAACTCGACAATTGAAAACCCGCTTCTCTATTTAAACGGAATTGCCCATATTTACCCCCAACATTCGGTTTGACCTCCCCATTTAATAATTGTTTGATGGCTTGAAATAAATAAAATGAACACGGTTACGCACCAAAGCTATGGAAACCACGGTGTTAACGCAACGCATTTTAGTAACCTACAATTTTTAGTAACTTACAATTTTATGCCGATTCCGAACGGCTAAGTGAGAGCGTATACCCTTCATGGCAGTGTGTGTAGATATTACTATCGGAGTAATTACCAATTCTTTGCGATAACCTCCGAAAAGCGATTTTATGTTTCTGTCATTTAATTTTTTAATCAGTATCAGTCACGTCCGAAATTTCAAGTCACCAGCTGAACTACGTCTAAAATTACGCTATTCTCTAGTATAAGTAGGGTTTTTAGAAATTCGAGCTAAGCAAAACACTTCGCACACACCATTTAATCTTACGCAGTTATTTATTAGACTACTAGCTGTGCCCGCGACTTCGTCCGCGTGGAATAGTGACTTTCGGCAGCATTTTTAATTTCTTAGGCTACTTATTTTGCAAATAAGACACATTCATGCGTTTTAGTAAACTATTGTTATATTTTATTTAAGTACATTTTTGCACACGACGTTCTTTTATCAAATCTTTTGTCAAATAAAAAGGTTTTGCGAGTTTGATACACTCTTTTAAACTAAAGTGACTAATCAGTGGGAACTAAAGAAATACGGAGAATCAATAGTTTTCTTATTTCGCTGTTCCAGTCATCATTAAAACTTTTATAATGCCGCATCCCAGATGTGTAATTTGTAGCTATGTACAGTTCTAGATTACTCATTATTGGCACTGGAACACCAACTTGCAGTCACTCCTGATAATTCACCCTATTGAGAAACTCTATAGGGTGTGATGTGACTTTCTCAGTGTCCATAATATTGTCTACTGATAGACATTCGACAACATTCGCATATACGTCAAACACAATTTATTAGTTTATATGGTTAACTATCTCATTAGTGGGGGCCGAAGTCGACTTTTCGCACAGGCATTACTGATTGCCAATATTTATTTGAAGATCAAGATAAGGCGGTATTACACTATCATATAAATATGGCAAGTTGACAAAAAAAATATGGCAGGACATCGTCATATAAGTGTGATAGTCATATATGTATGGCAGTATTTGTATGTCTCCATATATATGACAATGATTCTAGAGCCATATATATATGGCGTAGTGTAATACAAAATCATAATTGTCACCATATAAGTATGTTCTTCTTGTTTCAAGTAGTGTAGAAACATATATCTATATATATTTCTTCTTTTTTTTCATTATTATCTCTGTCACTTTTTATTGAAATTTAAATCTATGTACGAGTATGCATGTGTAATAACATTTCAGATTTCACATAAGCACTCCGTGCATTCAACGTACAAATAGAAATAAAGAAATAACTACAAATAGGGAAATAAAAATAAAAAACATAGGATGCCGATTGTATGACAAGCGCAAGTCATATAAAATCAATCGATTTTTATATGGCTAGTTCATTATATTCATGCTTGCCATACTTTATATGGCACAGGTTGTCATATAAGTGTGATAGCGATACTTTTCTTTGTCATATAATTATTGTTTGCCATTCAAATTGTTCATATATATATGGCATAGTGTAATAGCACTTGCAATATTTACAGAAAGTGTGCCATACATTATATGACAACTTTGTTCATATATATATGATAGTGTAATACCGCCTATAGACATTTCTTCTCAGGTCAACTGTATAATAGACAATTTGACAGAAATCACCTCATGATGAAAGAACTTTTGAAATCGGTCCAGTAGCTTCAAGGTTCCCTTTTACGTTGCCGTTCCCGTAGCAATATTGGGAAAACAAATACAGACGCTGTCCTTCTTCAGGCTCAAGTCAAGACTATCTCGGCACCAAAATTCATACAAATAGGTTCAATAGTTTGGGCGGTAGATGGTTACAAAACAAAACAGACAGACGGAGTTGATTTCGGATCTATAGTGTTAGTAAGTACTTCCGTTCCCATGGGAATATGGGGATAAATTTAAGTTAATGTTACTTTGAGATAGTGTAGCTTTCTAACGGGGAAATACTTCTTGAAATCAGTTCATCAGTTTCTAGGTTCCCGTTTACGTTTGCATTCTTGTGGGAATACAGGGATAACATACATAGCCTATGTCCATCTTGAGGCTCAAGACTATATCTCTGTACCAAAATTCATATAAATAGGTTTAATAGTTTGGGCGGTTTTTGATAACAAATAAAAATAGACAGATAGATTTCATTTCAGACTTATGGTATTAATAAAAACTCCCATTCCCGTGGGAATATGGTGACCGTTAGTTAGTTAATAGAATCTTTATTTGTAACTATCAAATTAAATAATATATTACAATGATTGATTATACCTTAAGATTTATTTGGTTTGGCCTAGGGCCGTCTACCAAATTGACATTTGTTTTTATTCTTTTATCATTTTTATATCTTATATGGTAACCGTTCCCGTAGAAATAATGGGGATGACTTACAGTTTATGTTACTCAGGGATAGTATAGCATTCTAACGGTGGAAGAATTTTTGAAGTCGGTGCTGTAGCTTCTAAGTTCCTGTATACGTTCCCATTCCCGTGGGAATATAGGGATAAAATATATAACCTGTGTTCTTCCTCAGGCTCTAGACTATCTTTGTACAAAATTTCATTTAAATCTATTCATTAGTTTGGGCGGGATATGGTAACATAGAAAGGCGAACAGACAGAGCTACTTTCGCACTTATTATATCAGTAAGGACTCCCTTTCCCGTAGGAATATGGTGACCATTTTCGTGGAAATATGTGGATGAGTTGAAGTTAATGTTACTCCGGGATTATTAAGCATTCCAACGGTGGAAGAATTTTTGAAATCGGTGCTGTAGTGTCAAAGTTCCCGTATACGTTCTTGTTCCCGTGGGAATATAGGGAGAAAATATATAGCCTATGTCCTTCTTCAGGTTCTGAACAATCTTTGTACAAAATTTCATTTAAATCGGCTTATTAGTTTGGGCAGGAGATGGTAACATAGAAAGGTGAACAGAGAGAGCTACTTTTGCATTTATAATAATAGTGATGACCGGTTCCCGTGGGAATATTCGAATGAAATACAGCCTATGTCCGTCCTTAGGTTCAGAATAATCTTTGTACAAAATTTCATTTAAATCGGTTTATTAGTTTGGGCGGGAGATGGTAACATAGAACGACGGACAGACAGAGCTTCTTTCACACTTATTATATTAGTAAGGACTCCCGTTCCCGTAGGAATACGTGGATGAATTAAAATTTATGTTACTCTGGGAGAGTGAAGCATTCTATCGGTGGAAAAATTTTTGAAATCGGTGTTGTAGTTTCTAAATTCCCGTATACGTTCCTTTTCCCATGGGAATTTAGGGATAAACTATATAGCCTATGTCCCTCCTCATGTTCTAGACTATCTCTGTACAAAATTTCATATCAATCAGTTCAGTAATTTGGGCGGGAGACGGTAACATAGAAAGTCGGACAGACAGAGGGACTTTCACATTTATAATATTAGTTAGGATTTCAGTTAAATACGTACAGTTTCATGCTACCGCATACCGATTTGTAAAATAAATAATTTAAGCCGAACCACCAGCACAAACGAAGACAGAATACTTCACCGATATCACACCACGTTGGTATACAATCACTATTCAATTTGATGGTATCAAAGCAAAGCAAAATATGAACACCAATTGTATGGCTTGGATATTTGAAGCAATCAAATGGAAAGCTTTTTTTGTTATAATTAACGCGCACATCAAGGGGTTATGACTACCCTTATAATGTCGAGCATTTAGGAAAACAGGAGAGGATTTGAAAGGAGACATCGATGCACGTTGCTTTTGAATTTTTGCGAATCGTAATGTAGGAGAAAAACAGGGCCAGGTAGAGCATTCCACATTCGGGTGGTGCGACTAAAATATGATCCTAATGTTGGGATAATGGGTAGGTTTAACCACCTGCCCAGAATCACCGTCGGCTTTTATACATGTATGACTTTCGGGATCTAAGGATTGCATGTATAAAAAGCTTCTTAGCATTTCTTACTTCGAAATAGGCATCATTACTTTTTAGTTTTTACGGATCGCCATTGACTCAAAGTCTAATTATTGTTTTTATCTTCATAATGATCGTGTCATCATTCAATATCTTGAGATTCCGACTGTCAAGTGGCGTACCCCAAGGGTAGATCACTGGATAGAGCAGATGAATGGAAGAGTTGTGACCTTACGGGGCGTCGATACTCAAGCTAGTTTAAAAAAAAGAAGACGGTTGACTGTAACACGTATTTTAAATGCGCTCTCAACAGTTACTGCAGTTACAACAGTTCAGTTTGACGTCCGTTTTTCCTCAAATTTCGCGTCAACTCTGATGTCTTGAGGTGCTGTAACCAGTAGGTGTTAAGTAATGTCGGACATCGTTAAGCGTTGTACCTATAAATTGTAGGCCACTGTGTCCTAATAAATTTGACTCACCAAACGTTGGTAAAAGTTCTTCTGAACAAGTTCCGCCATATTGGTAACAAGACGATTCTAATTGAAACATTCGGCCTTTGTTCAGACGTGCTCTGATCATTTGTCATTCATATGAATGATAGGTAATAGACCAAGTTAGTTGTGGACTCTTATTTCTTTAGCAATAAAGTCAAAGCAATCAATTTGGCGAGAGGAAATCAACCACGTCATTCAAAATGTCTGGTGCATGGTCAAAAGTAAAGGTTGGTTTTTGTTTTATTTTTTGGAAATACCGTGAAATTGTAATGAGTCATTCAAAATTTAAAGTGAACAAACAGCTTTCCATTAGTCTCATTATCTAGTTGACTTCGCACCCATCAAAATTTTCAGCAATTTTGCGGCCCATCGGCATCGCTGAGCGACACTGCATCTTTTTTTCAGAGCAACGTCCAAATATGTACATAAATATTTTTCGTGTTCTTCCAAACCCAGTCTTCCTGATCGTAACAGTTTTTCATCCGTTCTTGAACCTTTTCAAGAATAAGCTGGTTTTTTTTAGAAAATGCAAGTCCAAAGTTCAAAGTTCCATAGTACATTCATCATTGAGTGCCCAAATAGAGCGGTGAACCCTGGAGTACTTCTCACAATAAATTAAGCCTTGTGATTGAGTAGGAGGAACCTGCAATTTTCTGCCGGTTCCGAAAGGCTAATCGAGAAAGCGCTTTTCGTCGCTTCGTTTTTCGAAAATCATCAGCAAAATCTTCTTTGAACCCAAAATTTTAATAAATCGACGCTGTTTGTGCTGTTTTCTAAAATTAGAAACATCTTTGAACATTGGCTAACGACTTAAAGTAGTTTAATTTACCCTTTTTATTTTATATTTTATATTTTATATACAATTTTTCTGATTTTTTTAGCAAACTGTTTTCTTTACAATTAATTTCATAATTTTGACTTTAAAACATAGCACATGGCAGCCCCGGCATAGAATACATCAAGTACTCGCAGGTACTATGCAATATAATGACAGACAATACGGAATGTGATTATTCGATGGTGTGGTGAAACACGTCAGACCAATCGACAGATTGCTAGATGGACGGCTTCTGGCAGTCGCTTGTATAAGTGCTCATTCTACTTCTGGGGAAGTTCCAACCATCAACATTGTTGACAATGTCTATCACCCTCCATGAGTGCACCCGCATTGCCTACTCGCTACTCCACATCCCACAAAACAGAACGTAGTCTCCTTGCAAAATAAAAAACAAACATAGCATTTCTTGGAAGCCGACTTACCTACTCATAAATTTTGTCAAATGAAAGGCCAACTTAATTGTATTAATTGTTGTGGCAAGTTGGTGGCCTATGCGAACACGCGGCGCACTGTCTTGCCACGCCTTCGTTTCACGCTCGGCTTGACTTGGCGTCATTAAATCGATCCATATTTGTTGTGCTTGGTGCTCTACACAATAGTAGAGACACCAGCGCAGCATGGCAATTCGATAGCACTGCACAATGGTCTTTAACACACCTTTTGCTTTGCACCTTCACCCAGCAGCAACAACAACACTGAAAGCCACTGCAGCTTCAGAAGCTGACACCTATGTGCATGTTGGATAACTTGCATGATGTTATCTGACTTAATTATGCTCCACTGGGCAGTGTGCATATCTCGTAGGTATGTAGGTATATAGATAGACGTTGCTGCAGTTGACTTCTATACATTTGCAATTTAGCACTGATCAAGAGGAAGTCAGGCGCGTAAATCGCATTCACGTGGATGATGGAGATGGCGACAAGCCTTATATTGGAAAAATTGGTAACGTTGCTTTTACCACCTCAAAGTGGTTATGTTGGGGCATGAGTTGAGTACATTTATTAGCACATAATTGGCTTGTATAATGAATGAGCCTGCATTGAAGACGTACTACGGCTAAGCTACAAGAAAAAAAAAAACGAAACTCTTGCAAAAGTGCGTAATCAACTAGTAGTAGAACTACCGTGGTATTTCAGTAACCTCTACATGGTTTAGTAAATTTAATTAAAATTATGATTGCGATGGACATGACAGACTATTAGTTGGGAAAGTGCGTGTCTGTATTATTAACGTTTATCCTTCAAGAAAATGAAGCCTTCTAAGTTCCATAAGCTGATTATTAGAGAATAAATTCCTACTTTTGACAGGAAATCGTTTTTCAAAATACAAGGCCCAAAAATAACTGCCCAACGAGCCTAAGTGTGTTAGTCGAGTTAACAGCCACCTTACTCCTTACCTATGTACGACTGTTTGTTTTGGAAAAAATTAAAATTAATTTCGCGAAATTCAGGCATCATGGAAATACTTGGAAATACAATGTAATGACACTACCCCGCCAAGCACTAAGTAAGCAAATACAAAGTAATGACACTATCCGACCAGGCACTATCATCGTTTTACTGATCCTGGACTGAGTAGAAATGCTTGGGTAGGAATTTCCAGGGGCTAAAAGCAAAATAATGCGATAGATTGAACGAAATTTTCGAGTCGCGAGTTGGAATATTGGAAGTATGACTGGTTTAAGTTTTGTTTTGGGATAAATGACAAAAAGGAGGCGAGTAAACATCTTGTGAGTCCAAAAACTAAATATTGGAATTCATGAGAAGAACCGTTTTTCGAAATGCTCCTATAATTAATATAAAGCAATTTCTAAGAATGCATTATAATTTATCATCATTCATTTCATTAAGCAGCCTCTAAGGAGTTTGATACGCTCTCTGACTGGGTTGGTGACGTTTGCCCCAAACCAAAAGCCCCAAACGTAAATCCCCAAACGCAAAATCCCCAAATTAAAATCCCCAGCTCTGAAATCCCCAAAGAAAAAATCTACAGAGCTAAAATCCCCAAACCAAAATCCCCAAAACAAATATGTTCAAGTAGTGAATCATGCGACAAAATCGCGCGCGCGATTTTATCGCATGATTCACTACTTGAACATATTTGTTTTGGGGATGTTTGCAGGAAAATGTAATACAACGAGTAAACATAAAATTCTTTATAAAATCGTTATGTTTATTGAAATGAAAATACATTTTTAGAATTTGTAAGTTAATAAAAAATATTCAAAAAAGGAATATGTTAGAATAATGCGATCAAAATAAGGTCCATTTCAAAGTGTTAAGTGAAACGAAAAAAAAAAAATTCAAAAAAAGTTTCTCTTCATTCTCAATGTTAATAATGAAGAAAAAATTTAGTTTCTTTTAACTAAGACAGAACACTGCGCACCATGAATACGTAAGTCAGACTAAAAAGTGGATGCAGTCATGCAATCATAGTTGTTGTTAAGAAACTGTTAATCATTATCACTTATTAATTAGTATCACAATGAGATAATTTCATGAGATTTTTCTGAAAACTATATATGCACATAATTTAGATGTATCCGGACACTGGGGATTTGGAGATTTCGTGGGGATTTTGGCAAAAAAGATTATTTAGGTGTGGATTTCATCCATGTGCATTATGTCTGTGGGGATATTAGCAAGTTGGATTTTAATTTTTGGGGATTTTAACCGATGGGGATTTTTTTTTTTTGGGGATTCCGTACCACTCCCTCTCTGACTACGTCTCGAGAATTGTCTCCCAATATCCTCACAGTGAAATCGCAATCGCGGGCGACTTCAATGTACGCAATTCTGGTTGGCTTCGACAGTCTGGCCAGACAGCACCCGAAGAAAAATATGTTGAGATCTTAGCTGAGTTTAATCAATTAACTCAACTTGTTGATGAGCCCACTCGGGTTCCAGATAATGAAGGCCATACCGCCAACACTCTTGACCTATTTCTCACTTCTCATCCCGAAAAATACAGGGTTTTAGTATCATGTATCATCTCCTCTAGGCAGATCAGACCATTATGTCATATCGGTAAATTTTTCCTTTTCCGTCTCGTTTAAAAAAATAAAGTCCCTAAAAGAACTGTGTGGCAATACGAGAAAGCCAATTGGGACGGCCTGAACAATTTCTTTCGAAATTTTAATTGATCTTGTGCTTTCTCAATGGAAACGCTGACGCATCAGCTGATATGATATCTAACGTAATTCTCAACGGCATGAGAAATTTTGTCCCTCACAGATCAAAGTATATCATCCCCAAAGAGAATTCGTGGTTTGATTTTAGCTGTTAAGGGGCGATTAGGGATAGAGAAAGTAGTTTTCAAAAATTTATAGATAACCCCACAGTAGAAAATCGAAATTTGTTCAAACGGACCAGAAATATCTGTAAGGCTCAAATACAAAAGGCTAAGTTTTACATGACCAAAAAGTTAGGCAAAAAATACTGTTGTGTTCAAAAGGAAGCAAAAACTTTTGGTCTTTCGTGAAGAACATTAAGAACTCAACCACGTCATCGGTCCCAACGCTCGTTTTCAGTGACTCTCCATATGTTAGCTCCATCGACAAAGCCAATTTGCTGGCAGCTTAATTCGCTGCCAACTCGACACTTCCTGATAGCATATTGGCTCTGTGATGAAGCAGATACTTTTTCGAATTTGCTCGGTTACGAGAGTCTTCAAAAATCTCAATATATGTAAATAAATCCGCTGGTCCAGATAGTATCCCCGCCGTCTTCTACGCTGGCAAAACCACTGCGTAAACTTTTCCATCTTTCATATTCTGCTGGGATTTTCGCGAGTAGATGGAAAACTGCTTTTGTCCAGCCGGTCCCTAAAAAAGTCGAATCACCCTCCCCTTACAATTACCGTCCAATTGCATCCCTTCTTTCCAAGGTCATGGAAACGTTGATAAACCGTCAACTTATGAAATATCTTGAAGAACGAAAGCTTCTTAATGACCGTCAGTACGGCTTTCGTAGAAAACGGTCCACTGGTGATTTGATGGCTTATCTCACCGAAAAGTGGAACCAATCTTTACATTGTTTTGGAAAAAAGTATGGTTATTGAGCTTGATATTTCATAAGTATTTGATAGAGTTTGGAACATGCGTTCTTTTGGTATCGATGAGTCTCTTCTTCGCTGGATTAGAAACTACCATTCCGACCGTTCAATATAAATTGTATTGGGGATGGCGTCAAGTCTGATACCCACTTTATAAATGCTGGTATGCCCCAGGGCTCCGTTTTTTCTCCAACTCATCATTTTCATAAATGATCTATTGACTGAAACTTCTAATCCGCTTAACTGTTTTGCTGTCACTCGACCCTCAGCTTTATTCGTTTCCAAATTTTCATCCCTGCTTTTCGGATGTGGAACTGGAACGGTTGCGTATGATAAGCTCATTGAATTCTGACCTTGACATCATTGTTACATGGGGTCATAAAAACCTAGTAGAATTCAATGCTTCGAAAACTCAATGCTGTCTCTTGTCGTTGAAGCTTAACATTCCCCTATTGCCATTATCCATGAATGGTATACCTGCATGCATCCAAGAAACCGAAAAGAGCTGTCAGTACTTGGTATGTGTGTAAACGATGATCTTCATTGGAATGACCACATATTGGAAGTCGCCATAAACGCTGCTAAATGCTTAGGATTCTTGAGACGATGCAGGAAGTTCTTCACCCCTTCTGATCTGGCTACAATTTATAAGGCCTTCATCCGCCCAAAACTGGAGTATAACTCCAATATCTGGTCAGGTGATCCTCAAACATCTTTGCACCTTCTTGATAGCGTACAAAATAGAGCGTTAAAATTGATAGGTGATAGTTCAATCGTAGAATCGATTGATTCTCTTGAACATCGTCGAAACGTTACCTGTCTCTCTCTTTTTTATCGCTTTTTTCACAAACAGTGCTCTAGTGAAATAGCCAGTTGCATTCCTCCCTGAAACAATTTAGCCGCAACACCCGCCTCGTTAGAAATGCTCATAAGTTTTACCTTGAGCTCAACTTCGAACGTACAGTCAAGTATAGAGATTCTTATTTTAGTCGCACCACCCGAATGTGGAAACCTCTACCTGTGCATCGGTGTCTCTTTTCAAATCCTCTCCTCTTTTCCTAAATGCTCGCACTGTGTTCTATAACATTATGAGGATAGTCATAACCCCTTGTGCGCGTTAATAATAAAAAAAAAAAAAATTAACCAAAAGTATACAACATTCGTTAGTTATAATGTCATTTCCAAATATATTTCTTCTTGTCTCACGAAATACTGGGCAGCACCCTAGGAAATGTAAAACGTCTTCTCGTTCATTCGCAAATCACTTCTATGCGGTATGTAATTGAGTTCCAGGAATACTCCTCGTAGGCGGAACAAAATTGAAAGAGATCGCTTAGCTTCTTCCTCAAATTTGATCCTGTATTGAAAGTCAACTTTCTAAATTAATTCGTACACATTTAAATTCCAGTTAATGAGATCACACAAGCTAAGGTTTATTTGGGTTCTACATTTTTCGGCCAGTCCTTAAAAAAACCTCGCTTGAGCCATTTGAATGGCCGGTGCTTTGGCCATTGCCCGAAGAACGTAATCAATTTGTAGTTTGAATGTCTTAATAAACAGCGGTGACAGACAACAGCATATATGTAGTTTGAAGGGAGATGGAATATTCTTTTGCGGTTGTATCTTAAAAGTTTTTCAACCGTCTCGTATTCAGCACTTCCCCACACTTGTGCAGCATAAAAAATGATTTATTCCGCTACAGTTTCGAAAACACGATATTTGCTACTATGCTTTATACGTTTGTGTTAAAACGATTTTTCCAAAAATCATTTATTGCTGTTTTCGCTTAAGCTAACTCTTTGTTAAGATATTTTTCCATTTTCATATTGTACGTTAATAGTAACCTGAGATATTTGTATTCTTTTACAACCTCAACTGTTGTCCATCATACCACCATTTTTCTTTTGAGCTATTTCTACCTCCGCCCTTCATAAGATTCCAGAGCTAACAGTATTCATAAGGCATATTAAGCATTAGATGCAGAGATTCAGGCGAGCAGTCCATTATGGAATATCATCAGCAAAAAGCAGGGCTTTTATTTGCAGACCCGCGAACTCAATACCACCAGGTAAATAATGAAACAAATCATCTATAAAAAGTGAAAATAGATCTGGGCTAAGTGGGCAGCCTTGTCTGACCCTCTGCTAAGTTAAGTTCAGCTTCAGGAAAGGTACTTCAATTAGACTACTCATAAAAGACTATCTCAAAGCTGACGTCGCCTGTGCAGAATGTTGTCCCCTTCCACCGTAAGCTTTCCTTGAGCATCTTTAATGACTTGATTATTTTCCCACCAAAATAATCTTTTACAACTTCCATAATGAAGCAAGTTCTTACGAAAATTCAATTTCGATTCTTTATCCTGCATCTTCATTCGTTGAATTTAAAGAAGAGCCAAACAACAAATAACATTTTTTGTAAAGGTGTGCGAACCGATATCAAACATCTTCAGCCAACAACAAGTCATAAGATGAAAATAGAAACAATTTCCGGGAAGGGTTGAAAGTTGTTGTTTCCCTACACATTTTCAAATAAGATCCCTGCAAACACATTACATGCTAAACACTTTGCAAAACTTCTTCTCGTTCTCATTCTGATAGTCTGAACTCCTACTAAATCTTGTTCTTTTGGTAACATTCTTGTTTTAACCCCTCTCTAAAGACCATCAAAACCACCCTTAAATTAAAATGGCCATTATAAGCAAACACTTTTAACTGGGAGCATAACAACATTTCTTTTTTTTTTTTTGCTGTCCAATCTCTTTGTCCTTAATTTGACAATAAATTTTTATTTTCTTCTGCTTTTGCCTTCTTAACCCTTAATGGGCTGTATTTTGGCGGTTTGGCTATTTCCGGTAAAGCATCGTTTAATGTTGAAGACACTCCTGCTGTGGTCGTTTACTTACGCATTTGCAATGCAACCCCAGCTTAAGGTCGCAAATTGAAAAGTCGTTGGACGATGTTCTGAGATTTAAGTAATTTTTTTTTTTTGTAAAAAAAGGATTCTTTTTCTGTGTTTGGCGTTCGTGGTGGGGTAACCATGTATAATTAATGGAAAGGTATGGTTTTAATTTATTGGACAGTTAGGAAATTAAAAACATGGTCAGTTGGCTTAATGTCTCCATTTTAGATTTTCGAAAATTTATTTTATTTGTGATCATGCAAATGGCGTTTTTAGGTAATGTTTTGTTCGGAGAATAAATTGTGTTGGATTGTAACAATAATAGGTTTTCGCCTAGAACAGTAAACTTCAGAAAGACTTTAGCGGATTCTGAGAAAGAAATAAAGTTTTTCTGATAAGATCTGCTTTGCTTTTGAAGTCAATTTTTGATCTATTTTCTAGCAAAGAATTTTCTTTTTTGATTGCGCCACATAAAGGCAATGAGGTGACAGAACTTACATATTCATTGTGTTCGCTTAATAAACATTCATGGAAAAAAAATTCAGTTTCCAGTTGGCCAAGCTTTTCTTCTGTTGTTTTTTTTATAGCTATAACTGATCACTATACCTGAAAGTTTTGTGTCGATGTTCCATTTTTATTCTACTCCGTTTTATTTCCTTGTCTTAAAGCTATTGCAGAAGGCAGAGATAATTGTTTGCGTCATATGAAGTAGATCGACCTCATTCTTTTCATGTTCTTCTTTTGTTAACATTTGTGACCAAAATGTCATTTGAAAAAAGACAAAGAAAAAACTAACTTACTTTCTCAAATTCGAAAATGCTTTTGATCTTGAAACTCACAAAATACAGACTACAGACTCAAAATACAAAGTTAAATTTAGTATGGCTTAAGGATCTCACAAACGAAAGCGATTTTTCAGTTGCGGTATAGCGACATCGGTTGACAAAATTGGCTAGTACCCATACTGGTGCGGCAAGCAAACGCAGCGTTTCCGCAGGCATTTGGAGTTGTCACTACCTGCCACTACCGCCGCAAGTGTTAAAACGTTTTCGGGAGAACCGTTTCTAGAACTATCATACTTAAATCACAAGTATGTACTTCGTTTGTGGTACCCGTGGTGTGATGGATAGCATGTCCGCCTGTTAATCCAGAGGTTCGAGTTCGAATCCCACCAGAGGCAAAAAGTTTTTTCTACGGGTATCGCCTTTCGCGAGGAATTGGCAAGTCCTCCGTTAGTATTCATTGCCATGAAAAGCGCTTTCTCGATTAGCCGTTCGGAACCGGCAGAAAATTGTAGGTCCCTTCCATTCCCTCACAAGGGATGGTTGTGAGAAATGCGCTAGGCCCATGGGCTCCTCGCTTTGTTGCGCCACCCTATTTATTTATTTATTTATGTACTTCGTTTGGGTTTTGCTTCTTTTCTTTGGTTGTGAGTATGCTATTGAGGCTTTTCCTAACCAAGTTTGCTCAAATTTTAAAACTCAACAAATTATTTTGTCCACGACTACTGAGCTGAATTTCGCACTGCAAAAAGAATGCAATATATTTATTTAGTGCAGTATACTTATCATAATAATAAAAATCGGTTCGATTTCTTAGCGCATAGCTATTATTTGAATAAAAACAATTTCCAACTTTGGACGGTTTTAGTAGTGCTCTGGGTATCACGCAGTAAAGTCCTTTCTGACCAGAGAAACTGCAATCAGAGTGAATAGATAGAGATTTTTGTAACTTTTTCGCTAGTTCATGTCATGTACGTTCGCTAAGTTACAGGGCAGCTGTTTGAAAAAAATCATTCGTTCAAAGAACTATCATTATAGGATTAGATTTAGAGCTCCCTAATGTACGCGCACAAAAAAAGTAAATAAATTGACCGTGTTGCTTGGTATTACACTTGTATTTAGTGTGCACTACACGTGCGTTTATTATATTACCGTCATACAGGTCTCCGGTTAAATTCCAGTAAAAAACAAATTCATTTTGACTTTACAGTGGTATAACGAATGATCGATATTACGAACACTTTTTTCAAGTTCATTAGATATTCTATATAACGAACAAGTAACGAATTTCAGACAAAATGGCACTGAAAACTCTAAAGTCTTAGTTCTAAAAAGTTTACGGGAAGACGCGTTCAACAATAACATTCAACCCCCGAAAAAGCAAATGCACATACTAACGATTCTTTTCTTAAATTTGAGAACTAATAGAATAGAAATAAAAGAATAGATTCAATTCACCTAAAGATTTGTATGACAAAAACGTTTCGATACAACGAATTTTCGATATAACGTATTGACTCTGGACATTATATCGTTCGTTGTACTGGACCACCACTGTACTTTATTCGAAATAAAATCTTTTGGTGTTGTCGTCTCATAAATTAACAAGCTTTTGTTTGATCTGAGATCTGACATAATTTAAAGCTACGAGAACCAAAGGTTTATGTTTTGCAATACTAAGGCTAACTTCAAAATGATCTTTTCACTAGCTCCCCGAGAGTGTTATAAAATTGTTTAGTGAAATGCACTTGGATCTGGCTCACATTGTATGCTTGTTCCGCCCAAATCTCGTGCGGAAAAATTTTTTGAGATAACAATTAAACATGAAATTACGATCATAGAGAATACGAAAAAAAAGGGTCCTGTAAATTTGTCGGTCTGTGTGTCTGTCTGTATGTATGTCCGTTTATGGATCTACAGCCTGAACCGCTTTACCGATGTTCTTCAAAATTTGCAGTAAGGTTCTGTGGGGCAGCCTGCAAAGGGGTTTTTGGAATTGAGTCTATGTGTCTTTAAATACTTGTTTTTCTCGAAAACAGTTATAACGATTTTGATAAAATTTTACGTGAGGTATTATTTCCTAAAAGTGTTTCTTGTGTTGTAAAATCTTTTTTTGGAAAAGTCTAAAAGCGATACCCACCATAGTACCTCACGTTTTTTCTCAAAATGGACTTTCTCGCTAATGGCTAACACCATTTTAACAAAATTTCATATCTGAGAAATTCTTAATTGTTTAAGAAAGATTGCATACCAACATTTGAAAAATCTAGTTTTTTCATTCATTAAGTTTTCATACATTTAAAAAAAAAAATTGTTTTTGCAAATAGTACATATGTACATACTTCAAACCGGTATCTTTGATTTGTTTCAAATTTTTTGAAAAAACATCTTTTAGCTTGTTTAACTGCAATATCTATAAAACCTAATTTTTAAAAAAAATTAAAAACAAGAAACGGCTATAACGATTTTGGTTAAATTTTCAGTGCTTATGTGTATTAGCGACTGCTAAAGAATGGATTTTTCATATTTTCGCTTGAAACCTTTGGAATATTAAATTTGTTTTTTCAATATTTTGATGTGATTTAATTAAATTTTCATAATGAATGTGTGTTTGGCATACCTACCTGAAACCACCAAATATATCTAGAGCAAATACTAAAACCTTTTACTCAGCCTTAATACTTTGGTTTTGTACTTATTGTACAATCGCAAGTTCGTGCGACCCGCAGTCGTGCCCATTTTTTATTTTTAAATCGAAAAGGTATGGTCATGGGAAATGCATGTGGCAAAGTTTAAAGCTCATCAATGGCCAAATGTTGCTTCCTGTATTTATTTTCCCCAACGTATACTTCTCGGAGAGATTTGAATAAAATTTTTTTTTTTAATACTTTAATACGTAATTAATTTAATTTTTGTACGTTAATACGTGTACTTTCATTTACACCTTTAGTTGCACATATGCAGGTGTGTATAGTTTTTTTTTTTATACACACGCACACGTGTTAAGACTACACGTGTAATTAAATACGCGCATTCAATCGAAAGCTCTAATCAGAATACTACCGCTTCCTGTGAAGAATTATGTAGTCACAAGAAGCATCGTTTTTTGTTAGTGGGAATTCGAAGCCCCTGGTAATGACTTGGGCATATAAAATTATGTAAAGTTGAAATCCCCACACCAGTTTGTTGATTGCGTTTTTTTCCAGAAAATTTTTCAATTGAACATTTTCGTACTGTTTATAGGATCTTGGGGATTGATATTAATATACATGGATTAATATTAAGTCTGAGTCAACACCTTTCGAAACCTTTAGGTATACGTGGTAAGCGCATTTGTGTATTTGTGAGAATAGTTTTTGAATACGAACAAAAACCATACCAATCGAAAAACTATATAAAAGCTATTAGACCAAGAGCTAACGACCGATTTGCTTACCTCATTTTACCAAGGCTCAAACTTTGCTCATAGAAGGATTTAGGCCCGACAAGTATAAAAGTGCCCGTCTTACACTCCGGTTCGGTCCATGAGGCCTTAAGATTAGGGCTTGAAGTTGTAAAAAATAAGTCCCCATTTACCTCATTTTACCAAGGCTCATCTTTTAATATATTCTTGATTGATTCAATATATACACGAAAATAGCATTGTAAGACGTTTTAGCTGTCCATGACATGCTGTAAGACGCTCGTATATATGTAAAAAAATGACCCCATTTACCTCATTTTACCAAGGCTGATATTTACACACAACTAAGATGACATAAAAACAAACACACATTTCAAGTGTAAGACGTTTATTCGGTCAATAACCCTCCGTAAGACGCTGAAAGTCTATTGATTATGTAATTTCTTAAGGTACTCGACATTGAATGAACTTTTATTGCATGAATCGATTAATGGGTTAATTTTAGAGAAAAAAAATAAAGTCCTATTAAATTAGAGGGTGCGAATCGGAGATATGGGTTCTAAACCATCTTCATTCATTTTTTCAATATATCTCGAGAACGAAGCAAAATTTTCATGCAATTAGACGTTTTTTGTACAGAGCAAATTTTCCCATCGAAATGTATCTTTCTAAAAATTATAAATAAAAATTTTTTATCCACTTTAGTAAAATTCCCGACAAAAAAAAGTAAATTTCTTGCAGTTTTTAGTTTTGTCAGTTTTTTTTAATGGCATTTCTTTCTGGTTGCTGATAGGTATAGGCAATGCTTTATAAAAAAGTAAGTAAATAAAATTTTCTTTAAAATGCTATATCAGAAAACTTTCTGCGTTTCATATTCACCGAAATATTACCACTTAATCATAGACATTTATCGTTATTTTTCATCTTTTTTATACTGACTGCAGTTTCTTTGTATGGAACTAGGTTGAACCAGATTCTAAGCAACTGTCGTTTCCAATATTTTTGCAAATTATCAAAAAGTGCAAATTTTTCGCTGGCACAAATACCACCAACACGTGACACCATTAAACATCATGGCCTAAGAACTTTTTTCCAAATCCAACAGTGGCATGGAAACCGCTTAGATCCTTTGACAACAAATTTGATGAAATTTAACTTTTAGTCTCCCCTATACCTTATCTAAACTTTTTAAATGTATATATCAACAAATGTTCTTTTGTCTTCAATATTCAATATCTTTGCATATATATTTGATATTAATGTTATCTTAAAAAGACGGCATCGTTTATGGCTTTTATTGCCCTGATGCCTTAACAAAATAATTTGTAAATTTATTTGTATATTATTTCAATAAATAAATAAATAAAATAAATTAGATCCTTTGAACTTTGGTTTTGATCCTAAATGTGGACTCATTCCGATTCGCACAATTACACATTCTACACCAGAGATATAGCTAAAAAATGGCTTGTGGTTGCACTAAAGGTTGCCATGGAAGCTGTGGTTGCAGAAAACTACAAATGAAAATGAAACAAAATAAAGAATGAATGGGAGTCAATTGCGATAATGTGGAAGTAGCCGCCGATATTGCAGAAGATGACATTTTTGAAGATGTAGATGTTGATGTCGATATAGACCTTCGAAATTTTATTCAAGAATTATAATAGCACCAGGATTAAACACTTTAATTGTAAAGTAAAAAAAAAAAATAAATATAAAGGTAGCATTTTTTTACATATAAAATACTTTTCCATCGAGTAAAAAATATTTCTTTTCCTAATAAATGAAAAGATTAGTAAAAAGTTTTTAACAGTTAAAACAACAGCAGTCAATATAAAAAGATGAAAAATAACGATAAATGTCTATGATTAAGTGGTAATATTTCGGTGAATATGAAACGCAGAAAGTTTTCTGATATAGCATTTTAAATAAAATTTTATTTACTTCCTTTCAATTCAATTCAATTCAATTCAATTCAATTTATTTTTCCATGTACAAATAAGAATTAGTCTTTTATAGTACTTAACATACTGGTTTTTATAATGATACATTTTTTTCTTAAAAATAATTCAAATTAGTAGATCTAAATAAAATTAAAATTATTAACATATATGCATTTTATAAATAATAACTAAAATTTTGAAATGCGTTACTTCCTAAATTTGATTTCAAGTTTCAATTTATCAAGAAAAATGAGAAGTGACTGCAGTTTTGAAGTTGCTTGCTCCAATTATTCGTTTGATTGTTACTGGCAGTAAATTCCAAAGCTTTTTTTATAAAGCATTGCCTATACCTATCAGCAACCAGAAAGAAATGCCATTAAAAAAAACTGACAAAACTAAAAACTGCAAGAAATTTACTTTTTTTTGTCGGGAATTTTACTAAAGTGGATAAAAAATTTTTATTTATAATTTTTAGAAAGATACATTTCGATGGGAAAATTTGCTCTCTACAAAAAACGTCCTTGGAATTGCATGAAAATTTTGCTTCGTTCTCGAGATATATTGAAAAAATGAATGAAGATGGTTTAGAACCCATATCTCCGATTCGCACCCTCTAATTTAATAGGACTTTATTTTTTTTCTCTAAAATTAACCCATTAATCGATTCATGCAATAAAAGTTCATTCAATGTCGAGTACCTTAAGAAATTACATAATCAATAGACTATAATTGTTTCTATCTTAATATAATTTTCAGCGTCTTACGGAGGGTTATTGACCGAATAAACGTCTTACACTTGAAATGTGTGTTTGTTTTTATGTCATCTTAGTTGTGTGTAAATATCAGCCTTGGTAAAATGAGGTAAATGGGGTCATTTTTTTTTTTTACATATATACGAGCGTCTTACAGCATGTCATGGACAGCTAAAACGTCTTACAATGCTATTTTCGTGTATATATTGAATCAATCAAGAATATATTAAAAGATGAGCCTTGGTAAAATGAGGTAAATGGGGACTTATTTTTTACAACTTCAAGCCCTAATCTTAAGGCCTCATGGACCGAACCGGAGTGTAAGACGGGCACTTTTATACTTGTAGGGCCTAAATCTTTCTATGAGCAAAGTTTGAGCCTTGGTAAAATGAGGTAAGCAAATCGGTCACTAGCTCTCCGGCTATATATGTTAGCATTTGAATATCCCGATGAGTTGTGGGATAAGAATAAATATGCCATAAGTCCGACTTTTGGGGCTCTTTTGTTCTCCAACTAATCTTTTAGACTACAGGACTTTTAGTAAGTTTGCTTTTTTAAAAAAAGTTTTAATCTTTGTTCTAACCGTACCAGTAAAAATTAAATTAAAAAAATTCTTAGAAACAAACAATCCAAGTTTTTTTTTATTTTTGTTTAGTTCATCTGTTAAAATCAAAGAAATTCTATGTTTACCTGGCATTTTCTGCAAAAAATTGACCTCAAGTCAAAACTTTGTTTCGGGAAGAAAATTTGAACAGCACTTAAAATTGAAAATCTGGCAACCCTTAACCTGTAAAAGCTAAACTTAAATACAGTCTTAAAGGTTGTTATTTCTATAAAATATTAAGACTATGATTAGGTCTCTACCATTAGTATTGACAGAGATATCGAATTTAACATAGGTCATAGTACACCAAAGTTAGCCTTTTCTTAAATTGTCAAAAAGTGATGTCAAAGTTGAGAATTGAGCTTTACTGTATGACATTTTTTTTCTTAGAATATGACCAAGAATCACACCCCAAAGGATAATACACGAAGTACGGAACACCCTGTATATAGATTTGCTTATTTATGTATTTATTTATTTATTTATATATTTATTTACTTACTTAATTATTTATTTATTTATATATTTATTCACTTATATATTTACTTACTTATTTATCTATTTATTTACCAATTCATCTAATACCTTATTTGACTATTTTTTAATGTATTTATTTACTTGTGTAATTATTAATTTATTTATTCATTTCTTTGTTCATTATTTTGTTATTTATTTCTTATCTACTATTATACTGATTTAATTGATCAAACATCCTAAGATACAAATGTTTGTATGTATATTTGATTGTAAGAAGTCTATGATTCGGCTAAGGTGATTCTCAGATATTTCCTCCCCTTCTCTGCATCTCAAATATTCAATGAAGGTTTTTCTTGTAGCTTTCCTTCTAATAATTAATTCAACTATTATAATATTACAAAACCATTGTTATATTTTCAGTAGGAAGGTAGCTTTATACCAAATCTCTGTAAATTGTGCAATAGGTATAGGTTTAATGAAAAAAATTTATAATTATTCAGCTACAATAAATATTGGTAAAATATAAAAAACAATAGAACACAAATTGGCAACTTACATATCTACTTTTTTTCGAATAAAGTTGTAATTGAATAGCAAATCTATGCGTCTGTAGTTACTTGAACGTAAAACGATACTTCCATCATTTTCTTAGGATCTTGTGAGGAACCCTAGGTTCGGTTGGCCATTCTAATGTGAGTAGTCCTTTGTATTGATATTGTAACTATTGCTGAAATTACTTCACTGCCTGTTATTTTCATCCTATTATTTTATACCGTCAACAAGTCAATAAGTCGTTATGATTTTACAACTACTTTGACTCTGAGTCGTGTTTTTTGCCTTGACCTTACAGCACACACTTGTCAATGTCGAATTGCACATCTGAAACACTAAGCACTATGCCTACCTATTCAACTTGTTTTTTTTTTTTTTTCTGTTAAAGCCTTCAATCAAATAGAATTGAAATTAAATACCACTGTTTTTGAATTACCCGCCAGAAATGAATGCATTTAAATAGTAAAATCGTGTTGAGCACTATAAATATCTCATTCTTTGGTACACGAGCATGATATTAAAAACACTCGAGACACCCGTTGGCCGGCGATGCAGATGAAAATTAGCATAATTATCACATTACCAGCAGAAATCTAAATCCAACAGAAGGAATAATTTTTAACATGTCTACCGCCACTTAAGGCAAATCGAGGAAAATTAATGTGATACTGGGGATGCGCGTACAAGTCGTTTGCACGTACGCTATTAAACTGGCAAAGAAAGGAGTTCAGTGAAATTTTATTTTCTAATTATATTTCAATCTGCAGTGCAGCAATCGCAGCAGGTTTTATAAGGCCAAGGCTTTGACCAAAAGTAACATATAAAATCATTCGAGGATTCTTTATCTTGATTATATGAGGATAACTACAGTGATGAATAACGTTCGGCCGGTTGTTCAGGAATAAATGTAGGAGCATATTTAAAACTAACGAGTACCTGAAATCTACCAAAATCAGAGAAACAAAACTTTGATGAGCGTAGGAAGTAATACCCAGTGTATCCTTATTTTTTGTTTATTTCTTAACTTCACTGTCTTTTATCATTAGTTCAATTATTGAAATTCTCTAGAAATACAAACGGGCTTACAGAAACATGTGAAGAACTCTTTGATTGAGCACCCTCTGGAAATTCTACTGTTAATATGACTCGATGTCTATGCAGCGGGATTCCGCTTTGCAAATAAAGAAACAAATCCATTCCTTAATTTTCTTTTTTCCACCTCAAGGTAAAGGTATTTCCTTAAAAACATACTCGACCTCGTATATCTCTTTTTTGAGAAATAAAAATCCATTCCTCCATGACAGGTTCCCAATCCAGTTGCATGTTCAAAAAAGGTGAAATTTTCGGCATCGGGAAGTATTTTTAAGTTTATTTTCTTCCAAAAATCGACGGAAATCGTTCCTCATATCTGCATGTTGGTTAATTATAGCCCGGAGCGTAGTACTAAAGAGCCCTCGTCTTTTGCGAAAGATTTGAATGATTCCAAGTTTCAAACACAGATGATTTTGTTTTAACTATATGAACGATGATGGAACGAGAAAAAAATAAGTAAAAAAAAAAAAAGAGAAAAATAGAAAAAAAAATCGAAGAAGCGTCAAAGATGAACAGCTCTGAGGTGCTATCGTGCTAGGGACACCCCAGTATAGTAAGCAGTCTCATGTTATGTAGTTTCATGGCGACTGATGTTGTCTTCCTTCTCATGAGGCAGAGATGTTAATACGAAACACGATAAGGATCAACTTCTCTCCTACACTCACGAGTACCTACACCCGGCGGAAGGCATCCTTTCCTTTAGCTCCTACGTTCAGCAATAGAATTCTTTTTATTGGAAAAATGCACACTTACTACACCATATACTTTAAAAGACCGGGATAAGTGCTGTACACATCGAGATGCGATATTCCTATCGTGTTCACCCCTGTCCAACTCATATGTCTGTCATCGAATGTGGCGTTAGATAAAAATTGGAACCTAATGTTGCACCTCATATGGCACATGCGACGTTGATCGGGACAGTGTTGAGTTGAGAAAGGGCGTTAATTAATTGTAGAATCGAGCGAGAGTCCTCGCAGGCAGATGGCCAATTAATTAGGTTAACATGGGTGTGCCGTTACCGTCGCGTTGTCGTCGGCTTGACGCTCTCGGTAACGTTGTGACAGTTAAATGTGCCTATATGCAACAATTTATTGTTTTTATGATTTTTCAACACTTTGCGATAGCGCGACAAAAAGGGCATAACAAGGGCTCCTCTATGGGAAGAGCAGCACGCCAATACCCGGAATAATAAAATGCTTATGCTAGTTTATCTTTATGCATGGACTTGGGTATATGAGCTTCGCCCCTCGTATTTGTATTGAAACCATACGAGACGACAGACGACTTTCGAAGCTGAGGTAATCGGTTTGTGGGGCATCGACACCACAACGATGCCGATAATCAAAGCACGATACTGTATCCTACAGACAGATAAAATAAATGAGAACTATCCAGAATTAAATACAAACAAGATGATTGTTTGGATGTCTATGTAGCACCACCATTTAGCAAACAACGAGCACACCAACGAGTGCAGAGTCATCAAAACAGAAATATGAAGATTAATAGCACAGCATCGAGTTTGTTTTTGAAACTAGATAAATCTTAGTTTGAACGATCAATTATAATCTGTTTGTATGATTATGAGTAAAAGTATCATAAACAATTATCATGCAACAAAGTAGTTATCGAATCTCTTGCATCGTGCATCATGGGGGAGAGCAACAATTTGTGATTCAATACTATAAGCAGTTTAACCTAAACACTACCCTGTGTGACACTTGAAAAGAAATAGAGAACGACAAAACGCTGATATACCTACTTATAATGTGGCGCCTTTCAAAAAGCACCAATGCAATGGTTTTAAGCGCAATTGTGATTCCACATACACAAAGTTCGAGTTCTTTTAAAGAATCTTCTATAGTGAGCTTATTTTGTAGTGCTAGCAACGTGAAGAAATTTTAATTTATCGCATGAAAATGAAAGATAGTTAGTAATCTAATATATCTTCTCGACCTTGTCAATTTTTTAAGCAGTCGAAGACGAAAATCGAACATAGGCAATCCGATCCATTTCATTCGCTTTGAATTCGAATCTACATTCGGTAGGTGGGAAGCCTGATCGGGACCTCCGCACAAGTCCGTTATTGTCAATCGGTATTCAGAGCTACTTCATGAATCCACAAATACATCGATTGAGCTACTGCACCCATTCAAAAAGCGACTAGAAATAGCTTCCCTGGTGAGTGGAAAGCAGTTAAGGTAGTCTGCAATTTAAAGTCACTAGACAGATTTAAATTTTAAAATGCATTATACAGCGTCAGTGTTGAATTTATTCTGATTGCTTTGGTCAGAAGAGGCAACCAGATGATCTTCTTTTTATCAATTATTTTTCTATGAAGGTATTTGATGCAATCATTCAACTTTTCTAGGAAAATGAGTAGGATTATATAAACTGAACACTATGAATCTCCATCAAAATATAACAGACAATGTTTAAGAACGAAAACTGCAATCGAGTGTCTGGAAATTTTACACAAGAAAACCGTTTTGAAAAAACTTACAAAGAGATTTGATTAATTCCAGTAGGTAGGTACCTTTCCAGGTGATAATTTTTAATATCTAATTTCAGCTGCGAATCAAGGAAGCAATGGCTGCGTATTAACTGTTTCTTGAATTGATCCATTCAAATCTAATGTACTGAATCAAATGACAAAAAATGTCTCCAAAATCGTATAGCATACCGCCCACTTTTTACAGTTGAGTAGTTTAACTGAATAGGGATAAAGGAGAACGTACTATGATCGGCATGTCCTTAGAGTTTAGAGAAATATCTATGTGTTTTGTTTATAACGAAAGCTAATGTCGTTTCTGTTGCACGTTGCTCTTTGTTTATTTCAGTCAATGAAACGATAGTAAATGTTCAATGTCTGTATTTTTTAATGTTTATTTTTCCTGTTCTGATTTTGTGCATTCCGTTTACCTACATTTTATGTTTGTGGCGGGATAAAAATATTGTTAACGTGTCCGTCTCCTTGTCCTAGGCTACTTCCCCACCAATTTTCAGCCAAATCGGTTCAGCCGTTCTTGAATTATAAAACTCAAAAGAACTTTTGAAATTAGTCAAATAGTTTTGAGGTTCATGTTTTCGTTCCCGTAGCAAAAAAGGGATGGATTATAATCTTAGTTACTGAGTGATAATGTATCATCCCAATTCTTAAAAACTTTGTGAAATCTGTCCAGTAGTATCTAGGTTTCCGTTCCCAATCCCGTTCCCGGATAAAAAAAATATATAGCTGAGCCTTATGGTGTTGCCCGGGTCCCGTCGCAATATGAGGATGAAATAATTTATGTTAATAAGGGATAATGTACCATCTTAAAGTTGAAAACCTTACGTATTTACGTAACTGCTCTCAAGTTAATTCATAGTGACAACATTTTAAAATATTTATCACTTCTGCAAGATGACTTTTTGTCCGGTCCGGATGGAATCCCGCCTATTCTTTTAAGGAAATGCCGTTCTGTAATAATGCCCCCACTTCAATATCTCTCTCTGCTCTCAATCAAAACAGGCGTTTTCCCAAGTCTTTGGAAAAAGTCCATTATCACTCCGGTTTTGAAGGGTGATAAAAAGGGTGTTAAGATAGAAATAAAAAACTACAGGCCTATATCCAAACTGTCTTACATCCCCAAACTCTTTGAGCAAGTTGTTTGTGACAGCCTCTCATTTTTTACAAAAAATTTTAACGGTAACAAGCTTTATGCAAAAAAGATTAACGGTAACGAACCTTCTTTCTTGTCTTCACAAATGACTGACTGTATTTACACTGATTTTTCCAAAGCATTCGACCAACTCTCTCATGATGTTATATTATGTAAGCTCAAGGCTTTTGGATTTCCTACAATATTCATTGCATGGATTTGCTCTTATCTCGAAAATATAACGTACCAAGTAAAATCTCGTAACAGCTTTTCGAATTCCTTCAATGCTCTGTCGGGTGTACCACAAGGCAGTCACCTTGGGCCTTTGCTTTTCATTGTTGCCATCAATGACGTTGTCTCGTGCATTTCGTATAGTGAAATTCCTATTTTCGCAGATGATATGAAAATTTTTAAATCCATTCAAAATAGTTCTGATCGCGTACTTCTTCAAAAAGATATCGATATAGCTTTGAAATATGGTGTAAAAAGAATGGTCTTAGTCTCAACCCCTCGAAGTGCCAAACTATGACTTTCTCGAAAAAACGAGAAAACCATGTAGGTAATGCTATGTATTTAATGTCTGGTTATTCATTATGTAATGTCTCAAGTTTTCGTGACCTAGGTGTTTACTTCAATATTAACCTTGAATTTAGTGAGCACATAAGCTCAATTGTATGGAAAGCAAATTCTATGCTAGATTTCATAAAGAGGTGGTCAAAAGAATTTGATGATCCTTATGTAACATTATCTTTGTATAACTGTTATGTTCGCCCTCATCTCGAGTATGCCTCACAAGTTTGGTCTCCCCTATATGAAATTCATAAACATCGTATTGGGGCAGTACAACACAAATTTATACGTTTTGCTTTGAAGGGTCTTCCTTGGGAAGATCTATTCAATCTACCACCTTATGAACATCGAATTCAACTTTTGCAATTGCAAACCTTTAGTCAAAGACGTATCAACAATGACCTAATATTTTTCCATCAGCTTTTGACTGGCTTTATAGATGCTCTTTACTTGCTCTCATCCATAGGTCTTAACTACCGCGGAGGATCTCACCACTTGCGTAATTTGGAGTTGATTCATTGCCCCCATCATAGAACCAATTACGGCATGAATGAGCCGCTATCGTGCATGTGTAGATTATACAATTCTAACTCTCTAATTTTTGATTTCAACATTAATAAATATAATTTAAAACAAAAATTTAAAACCAGTGCTCCACATGCATGATTTTTATTCTTTCAACATATTTGTAGTTTATGCTTTGTTTTATTTCTTGTAGTTTTGTTTAATTATTATTACTGTATTTCATGTTAGGTGTTCTATATGTATGTCACTATTTGTATTTTTTTTTTCATATATACCTATATTTCTTATACGTTCTCTTTGTGCTGGTGTTGGTGTTTTCTAACCTCAAACACTTGCATTTATGATAAAGCTCGTAGATAAGTACGTACAAATAAGCTTGCTCTAAGCTTCCTGCGACTTATTCTCTGACATGCAAAAAAAAAAAACATTTTTAAAATCGGTCATGCGATTTAAAGGTTCCCGTTCTAGTTCCCGCTTCTGTTCTGTATATACTGAGGGATAATGTAGCATCATAATAGAGCTGAATGAATTTTTGAGATCTGTCCAGTAGTTTCTAAGTTTTCGTTCCACATCCCGTTCCCGTGGGAATGTGGGGATGAATTAAAGTTTATGTTACTCGATGAAAGAGTAGCATTCTGACGGTGAAACATTTTTTGAAATCGGTTCAGTAGCTTCTAGATTCCCGTTTACGTTCCCGTTTCCATAGGTATATCCGTCTCCTGGTCTTAAGCTTCCTCTTCACCAATTTTCAGACAAACCCGTTCAGTCGTTCTCGAGTTATAAATATTGTAACTAACACGACTTTCCTTTATTTACATATACATATAGATTTTATATTCACTATTCTATAAAAAAATCAAACAAAAAGAACCATCGCGTGAAAATAAAAAAATTTTAATCCTTCTCAATTTCGAATCAAAATCAGAGAGTTGAAAAAGTCATTCAAGAGGTATGATGTACCTACATTAGACTGGGCCAAAAAAAAATTTCTATTTTTGATTCAAAATCCATATTGAAAATATTGTTAAAGAAAGCTAAATAAAAATTCCAAAAAAATTTTAGCTCAAAAAAAATTATTTAGAGGTCTATCAATCGTGTTTTATATTTCTTAGACCTAACCTTACTTGAGCGTCAGAACTGTTTAATTATTTTGAGCGCAACAAATTTAACGACAAATATTTTTGTTGAAAATTTAATTTCCTTCAAAAATGATCTTTATAAAAATTTTTCTCAGACTAACCGTTTCCGAGTAATCAAGCTTTGAAAAATGGTATGTTTTTTTGATTTTGCTCTTTTATTTTGGAGGTTCTTAACTCACGTACAAATAAAATAAATTGTGTGGCGCAACAGAGCGAGGAGCCCTTGGGCCTAGCGCATTTCTCACAACCATCCCTTGTAAGGGAATGGAGGGAACCTACAATTTTCTGCCGGTTCCGAACGGCTAATTGAGAAAGCGCTTTTCATGGCAATGAATACTAACGGAGGACTTGCCAATTCCTCGCGAAAGGCGATACCCGTGGAAAAAACATTTTTGCCTCTGTTGGGATTCGAACTCGAACCTCTGGATTAACAGGCGGACATGCTATCCATCACACCACGGGTACCACTATCAAGCTTTGAAAAATGGTATGTTTTTTTGATTTTGCTCTTTTATTTTGGAGGTTCTTAACTCACGTACAAATCAATATGTGAAAAATTTCAAACAAGGTCCTTAAAGAAAATTTAATTTTCTAAAAAAACGGTCTTTCTACACTTTTTCACAAAGTGCTTCCTTCAGAAGTTATTCACGATTAAATTTGAAAAAAATAAAACGTTCTCGTTTTTTTTCGTTGTTAATTCTTTTTTTTACTCAACGTAGCAAACTCATAGTCGAGATCATGGAAAATCATTATTTTATTTATTCTTACTATTAAAAAAAAATTGTTCATAGATTCTTAAATCATAGTGAAACAAGATAAACAACGTTTAAATGATTAACAGCTTAAGAACTCACAACTTACAACTAGGAAATTTTTTTCTACATTCACTAATACCCTAGTAAGAACTGAAGTTGCTATTCGTTTCTAGTCGGACATTTATTATACTCTTCAATCAACGCAACACCACGTTCAGCTACATCTACAACTATCAATGCTGAACCACGTGTGTACTTCTTCATTGATAAAATCATGTGGTAAATCGAAAACAATTGAGTGAGTGATTCTGTTGAAACGAAGTCACAAATATCTTTTTTCAAAACGTCATTCAAATTTTCTGATTTTAACTCATATTTTCTGGTTGATTTTGGTGTTTAACTCCGATTTTTAAATTATTTACCATTTTTTCTACATCTATTGGTACTGAACCGTCAAATAAAGACATTAATGTTGATTTTCCATGGTCTCGACTATCAGTTTGCTACGTTCAGTAAAAAAAAGAATCAACAACGAAAAAAACGAGAACGTTTTATTTTTTTCAACTTTAATCGTGAATAACTTCTGAAGGAAGCACTTTGTGAAAAAGTGTAAAAAGACCGTTTTTTTAGAAAATTAAATTTTCTTTAAGGACCTTGTTTGAAATTTTTCACATATTGATTTGTACGTGAGTTAAGAACCTCCAAAATAAAAGAGCAAAATCAAAAAAACATACCATTTTTCAAAGCTTGATTACTCGGAAACGGTTAGTCTGAGAAAAATTTTTATAAAGATCATTTTTGAAGGAAATTAAATTTTCAACAAAAATATTTGTCGTTAAATTTGTTGCGCTCAAAATAATTAAACAGTTCTGACGCTCAAGTAAGGTTAGGTCTAAGAAATATAAAACACGATTGATAGACCTCTAAATAATTTTTTTTTGAGCTAAAATTTTTTTGGAATTTTTATTTAGCTTTCTTTAACAATATTTTCAATATGGATTTTGAATCAAAAATAAAAAATTTTTTTTGGCCCAGTCTAATGTACATAACTATAGCACACAAATATCGCATTTTAACAACAACAGAATGTCTACACTAAAACACGATGTTTAATGTGAACAAACACTTTCTGAATTCAAAAAACATCAATGAAAGAATGTGATCCAGAGATAAAATAACACAAAGCGATGGAATCTGAAGAACACTTGAAAGTGAGAATATGCGTAATGACAAAATAATCATATCCCAATGAGAAGTTTAGGGTTCGTGACTGGGTTGATGGTTCTTGCTTGATTACTGCTCAAGCATTATTTTTTTATAAGTCACTCCACACGAATGTGGTATACATTTCCAAGCTCAGTCTTTTTTATGGCATATATTCACCCATTCGAAACTAATGTGCATCTCCTATCTCCTATCCTTCTAAAATCTAAACTCTCGTACTGTGTTGAAACATTTGAAGAGTATTCAAAACCCCAAACAGAAAAAAAACCAAAATGAAATGAAGTTCATCTATGCCGACGAGTAAAAGTCGTCTTCGATCACTTCGATTACTGGTCCAGGTCAATTTGGCGCCTTCAACTAGCTTTTATGCGGACTTCTCAATAAACATTTTTAATTATTGACATGAAATCTACTAAAAAGCTGCAAGTAAAATAATTAGTTTTGAGACTATACAACTATTAGTTTCAGTCTTCAGAAACAGCTCTGGTCAACAAGCTCCTTTCAAGGAAACGAACGATAAATTTATCCAACAGCTTGTATGTGACAAGTCAGAGTCTTAACCTGACTTATTTTGAATTAAAATATATTAATTAAGTCAAAGCATTCAGGTTAGCAAATGGGCAATGATATTTGTGCTACCAGATTTGTTTTGTGCAAGTCTACATAGTTTTGCGTTGGTCTATAGTTCAAGTCTTATACCGCTCTCATTCAAAGGGTTTTAGTTGTACTCGCATATCAAAACACAGTTAATGGTACTTTACGCTGACACATCGTGAACGCCAACATTCAGTTTTCATACAAAATTGACAGAATGCAGGTACATATTTGAGATTTGAGGGCTTTTTTTAGGCAACTGTTGGAATGCATTTCGAAGTTAGCTAAGGCCTCCCCAACTTCTTAGACACCGTCCAGCTGGACTACAACTGTGTAAGTGTGTTCTAAACAAGTTTTATATTCGTAAAATTTTTTGTAGCACCAATACTTTGTCGTAAGAGTCGAATTTATTCAGAATGATACAGAGACATCTCAAAATCCTTCTTTTTTCGTATTGATTTTTATTTCTTTCACTGATGACCCATCTCGAATCTGGAAACGTATATTATTCTTATGCCATACTTGACGAAAAAGAAAATGTTTACACAAGCCAAAGTGACTGGCCTCAATCATTTTTCATTTGACTACAAGAATGAAACGCGTTGCTAAACAGGCATCATTTACCTATACGCGACTCATGATCATGACGCATTGATGGTGATTTTGTATTGTCAAGTGGTGATCACCGTTCTGTATTTATGGTATGTCGATATCGGAGTCCCACACAGCAGCCGCATTCACGTGAACTCCAATCTCCCAGTCGCATAAATAGCCTTAATTCATCGATTGAGTATCCCGCTTTTTGAATGGGTGAACGAATTAATTACTTACACACCGTAGCGCTCTTGACGCTTCAACAAAAGCAGCAACTGAATTTAAATCGGTAATGAGTGTCGATGCTGCGACCTGCGAGTTGTGAATCCATGAAGTATCAATGATGATGACTCGTCTTGTATAGATGGACTTAACGAGTGGCATGGAATAACAATTACATCTTTCAATTGTCATTTCTTCATGTCTAGAGGCGGATTTCTTGTTCGGAGTCAATGTATAAGAAACTCGGTTGTTTGCACAATGCTACGAGGTATTTTTTTTTTTTTTTTTTTGTAAAATCACTGCACCTACTTTAACAATCGCTTTGTATTTTGATTGCGTTGATTAATATAAATCGATTAGACATGATTCCAGTGAGTTAAAAAATGTTTTCATCTTACAATTCAAGTGCCGCCACGATGCTCCATATGGCGTAGATATACCAGTTGTCATAATTGTATGCCGATTGGGTGTAAAAGAGATTCAACAATGCATGGCCTACAACTTTGTTGTAACATTGAAGGCATCTTTTACGAGCAGAAGGAGCCTGCTTTGAAGTTAATTCATGTCATGAAACCGAAATTTTTAAATATTTCGGGATTTCGTTAAAGGAACTTGTCAATCGATTTTGTTTTCCTCGGTTTTTGGTTTTATCTCAAAAGACCCTAGGGACTGAGTCATAAAATCATAAATCGATTCCGAATTCGCTTTGCCAATCGAATAGTAAACAGTTTTCAATATAAGCAAACCATTTCCGCACAGCACCGAATGTCCCCAATATTTGCTCCAAAAACATTCCCAACGAAGTTCATCTGCTTACAAATGTTGGAATATCGTGAGATTGTAAACAATCCAACGTCCACAGAGAACACCAGGGATTTTCGCCTTTCGTAGTCTTTAATTGCCTTTGATTTTGTACACTTTGTAAATAATATTAGTTTCGTTGATTTCACCACTTCATTGGTGGCGGCGAGGCGGCATGATTGCCAAGCACGATGTCGTCGACTCTGCATGCCAGCTTGTTAATAAATAAATCGAAATTGAATTGGCTGTCACAATGCCACAGATTGGGGCCCATTCTTTGGGTCCTGTTGTAACTGCTGCTGATGGAGAAGGGTATTTATGTACCACTGTATAGGGTTCGGGTATACAATACCAACACATTTTGGCCATTCGACTGCTTTTGTGACTATTGGATTGGTTTGTAATACGAAATGGAGGAATGATTATTAATTTAGTCTAAATAAGTCATGATAGGTTGGATTCAATTAATGAGAATCGATAAATATCTGTTGTGACTTTGCATAAACTTCCTCTCTGAAATTGATTAGCAGTTCTGTTGTTTGACTTCTGATTTTGTTTAATCTCTTTTAGTTTTCTGTCAGTTGCCTTATGTTGTGCTATTGTTTGTGTTCGAGGTTAAGTGATTCGTATTGGAAAGTCGTATTTCAGTTCCAATAGATGCTCAGCAAACTTTTGAACTAAATATCGAATCTGGAGACCAACAACTTTTAATTAGCTGGGTATAAGTTTAATCCTAGTATAAGTGAACCAGAGATTTTTCTCACTCTTTTTTTTAGACGATGATGCGGTCCTAGCAAATTCGTTTTTTGTTGGATTATGTTTGGATATGATGTTTTATTGAGTTCTACTTCTTGCAATTGTAACACCAGATCATCAACAAAGAAACCTACGAATCTTTGGTGAAGCTAGGCAGCAACTGTCAGAGTTTTATTTATTATTTGACACCCGAGTAGGACCTTAAAGTTTTGTAACAAAGAAATACAAATCGTTTACGCCACGGTTACTTTCATGGTCCATAGTGTGATGGTTAGAATATCTGCTTGTTCACCGAAAGGTTCGTGGTTTGAGCCCCAAAAAAAGCACAAATGGTTTTTTCACTTGTATCGCCTTTCGCGAGGATTTCGTAAGTACATTCATTGCCATGAAAAGCGCTTTTTCGGTCAGCATTTCGGAATCGGCAGAAAATGATAAGTCCCCTCAATACCCTCAAAAGGCAATGGTTGTTAACAATGCACACTAGACCCCGGTGCTCTTCGCTTTGTTGCGCCTTCTTATTTTATTGATTACTTTTATATCTTTTTAAAAAATTTCCTTTCCTTAATAATTTTATTTCTGAAAAAATGTTCTTCTTCAACCCTAAAATCAAATGAGTTTCGTTTCTGTAACTTGAAGATCAATGCACTCACAGCTTACGATTTGATAATTTTTCACTTTTGTCTTAATTCTGCACTGAAACAGAAACGCCTCAAGAAAATTTTAACCTTGAACTTTATTCTGGCATTTTTTGAACAGCAAAATTGCTAATCATATTAAACTTAAGGCTACTAGAATCTTGGATGCTTTGTAATCTCTTAACAGTGCAGATTGAATCATATAAACAGAATGTGTTTTCACAGTAGATATTTCTTTCTTCATCTGCCACACTATTAAAATTATCTTAAGTTACGTTTGTGGTTTCCTTTTAGTCACAAAACGATTTGCTAAAAACTTGAACAGATTCTGTAGAGCTTCAGAAATATCCTCGGAAACTTTATTTTTCTTCTGGAGAGCAAATGAATAAAGAAGTAATTTGGGGACAGCAATGATCTCTTTGACTCTGGGATAAAAGGAAAAACTCGAATAGTCAGCCACGTTTATCAACGGAAATAAGAAATAGCGACTCTAGGGTACGACTTAGTACTTTACTCTTTTTTCAAGATGCAACCGTAAGCGTTTTGAGATTCACATTCATCAATGCCGAAAAGCATATGGATATGGGCATGATGTTTGCTGTATTCTATCCTTTTGGAAAATACGCCAAGAATAGACCCATAGACTTCCATAGGGTCCAGATTAATTGTAGGTCGTCTGTTGTGGATTGATTCAGCTGCTTTATCGGCAATTGCAAACCTTCTTCAAGGTTGAATAAGTCCGATATCATTAAAGAAACTTTTTACAAAGATTAGAAAAATTTCTACTTTGTTCGGCTAGTCTTGATCTAATCCTTTGCTTGAAATAATGAAAATAATTGTTCTGTCGCTCTTGTTGAAGTTACAGTATTTGTTTCTGGATGCCCTCGGACTGGTGCAGTGCAATAAGGCCCGCGGCAATAAGACCCGCGGGTCTTATTTCCTCTTTGTTTTGGAAGTAAGGCCCACGGTTGTTATTTCCGTGATGAAATGGCAGTAACAGCCGCGGGCCTTAGTTCCTTTTTCTGCGAACTTAAAAACCACTTCGTAATGGAAAGAAGTCTCACCGTTTGCACTTAAACTTATTTTTAATGTGAACAAACTTGCACAGAGACGTAACTCCACTAGACATAAGTCCATGCTCTGATTGTGGGTGTGGGTTATGACATACCTGTTGTATAAATGAATTAATAAAATGTGTATTCTGTATCCGACTTAAGATTATACCATTCATATTGTTGTAGGTAAACCCTTAGTAATACTAAAGTAATAGTGCCCATGTAAATTACAATTAAGACAGGCGAATTCATTGTAAAGTAAATGACGAATAAAATAAAATGTATTGTACATAGACGTGAGAGCAGACAAGACGCCTTTTCATTTTAGTCCTCCATTGTTACAATAAAGTTCCTTTCAAGTTTTAATAAAGAATTAAATAATACCAAAGAGGAACACACGTACATAATAAGTATCTATGGAACTATGAATCATACTATGTGTTTAATGCAGTCAATTCGCGCGTATTTCTTAAGTTCAACCGCAGGCATGTATTACACAAATTTTGTTCGCTTTGCTTTTTACTCACGGATAGAATAATGAAGCTAAAAGCGAAGCGGAAAAAATTTTCTCAAGGGAATATGGATGTGTGGTGTAAAAATAAAAATTCGCGCGAATTTTTATTTTTACACCACACATCCATATTCCCTTGAGAAAATTTTTTCCGCTTCGCTTTTAGCTTCATTATTCTATCCGTGAGTAAAAAGCAAAGCGAAGCGAACGAAATTTCCCTTCGGGTAGTACGGGCTTGGTGTTGAACATAAAAAATTCACACGAACAGAACAGGAGAATGTAGCTAAGAGCAAAACAAACATTAAGATAGTAGATTTAGTTATTATGTGCGCATAAGAAAGTGGATTGAGCTTCCATCCTATGTTCTATGTCACGAAGTGGGGGACAAAGTGAGCTATGAATTCATATCCATGGAAAGCTGAAATAAGTTTCGAAATTTTGGAGCTTTGTTTTTCGGTACCTCAAAATGTTGTTTCCTTCAAATAAAAAGAATATATGCATTTAGCGCATCCACTATGTTCTTCACCCTTTCTATGAAGGAAAACTAATTTTTAGATCCCATGTTCATCAGACTCATATAAATGTTGCTCAAAATGGCAACAAAAGACATGGGCCTTAATTCTTTTCTTTAGTGGGTCTTATTGCCTCTTCAAAGTGGAAACAAAGCCTGTGGGTGTTATTTCCATTTCCTTGGGCAATAAGACCCACGGGTCTTATTGCCGCGGGTCTTATTGCATTGCACCCCTCGGACTATTCGTCCAAGAATATAATCGCAAATGAGGTCCCTACTAGAGCTCGGCAACACGTTTATCTCTTCTAATCTTCGTTATAGTATTTCAGTGTCATTAGCGGCTGGTTTAGTTTTTCTGCTTCCTTACATTTTAAACGCCTACTTATCATATTTTCAATTTTGGAAAAACACAATATGAGTTGTTAAAAGTGAAAGATTTTTGTAGGCAATAGCGCTCAAGTCGAGCAGGTGTAAAAATTTCATAACGTCATCAATCTTTCTCTGATATACTTAATATTTTGACACAATATTCTTGAGGCATTATGCATTAGTTAACATCCAACTTCCCTCTTAAGGCTTGTGTTCAGTTGAAACAAGAATTTTAGAGTGCTACCGTTATTTTCTGAATACACTTCATATTTGAACGTACGGTGATGGTCGTCTTGGGTTGTGTGACGCAACCTCACTCGAGTCATTAAAGAGGGATAACACATCGTTTGACTCATGTTAATTCGTTTAAAACGGAATCAATCGGTCAATTCTGATGAAAGAGGTTTCCTGAATGAACTCAGTGCAGCCATTTGAGTTGAGTGAAAATCTCATAGTATCGTCAGAGTTATTGCAAATTTAGAGCTTCATTTGCCTAACTTCATGTTCACGCGAAATCTGGTAGCACTATGATATTTCGAACTCAGATGACTGCAACGAGCTCATTTTAGATTGACCAGAAGGAAAACTTTTTCATCAGAAATGGGTAGAGTTACAAAATGATCTTATTTTGCCAGAACCAACACGACCTACATCGCATTGCTCCAAACTCAAATGACAGCAATACGTTCGTTTAAGATTGACCAATAGGAAAACAAGTACCTTTATCACCACAAACGATTGCGTTGTTTCTTTTTCAACGAACCCACAGGAGTCATACGAATTATTTTTTCCATTCAATTTATTCAAGATGGTCGTGGTAAGAAAACGAACAAGAACTGCACGAACGACGAACCTCCTTACCCTCCAAATTGCTCGTGTAAGTTCGTGTCAGGTGCACACTTGTACAGCCAAGTCCCAAGAACCTGGGTATATTTTTTTACAATTCATGTATACAGTTTTTAAGAGAAAACTTGGGTGAAAAATGGTCAAAGTGCAGCGAAGAAACATTATATTTATTGCCTCTTCATATTTCACCTCGACATCCTTTTATTTAATAGGTGCTATACCGCATTTAAACACCTTTCTTCAGTCTTGTTACGCAAGTAAGTTTCCAATCTTCGAATACAATAAAAGTTGTCGCAGTTCTTTGTCTCCCATATTTATTTAGCTGCAGCTAATTTTTGAAATTGTTAATTTTTGCTTCCTAACTCATCACGAAGCTGTCCATTGAGTAAGGACCTAGAATAAATTACTGACTTTAATACTAAATTTCCGCCAATTTTGAACAAAATATTTAGCTTCAAATGACTTTTCTGTTGTCTTATCCATTAGCATGTGATTTTAACATTTTTAAGGTAATTAGTTTAGATTTAAACTTTTTTTCTGTTTCAATGTGAGCTGTTATTTAGAAAAGACAATTTTGGAAAAAATTTTGGCGTGATTTCGTCAACTGAACAGAAATAAACTCAATGACAATACTTAACAGCAATTCACCCTTAAACGTTTTTTTTGCTGGAAATCGCAATATTTTTAGAGTTGCTGTCTTTTCCTTTGCACGAATCAAGTCTCTTTGCGATTAAAGGAGTTCTATGAGATTTGTCATCCAAGACTCAAATAGCTCCCATTTTGTGACTCTATATGTGGCACAAGGAGATTGGGAAGAAATCGTAGGCTGCACAAAAACTGATATTGACTTGAAAGTCAAAGCTCACAGTGCATATTAAAAAAAAACGATAATAATTTTCATATCCCAGGTTAATAGACTTTACATTTCAGGACGAAAAAATTGTTTTTTTTTAAGTTCAAACAAAACTGTAGTCGGTTTATATTGTAGCATCTCACAACACAAGAGTCAATGAACTTTCTTTTAAAAAGGGGTAATCTACAAGCTCAGATTACTATTTTTTGTTCTAGACCTGGTGCTTCACAATATGTAGGTATAGGTATATAGTATAGCAAGCAAAAAAGTAAACAACAACATAACCTTTAAACTATATCCACAATAAAACGTAGTAACAATTCTTAGCCCAGAGGCTTGCAGCAAAAAAATCAAAGAAAAAAACAATTTTTCTGGATGAGTGTGGGTGTGAAATGCGTACCTTCAACGCCTTCAAAGGAGTTAATCAAGTTTCTTAACCTAAGCGACCAATTAAATTGTGATCAGTAATTAACAAATGAGAAGGTGCCAAGAAACATAATCTCCGGCCATTGGCTTGTTGGATGATGTTAGCTCCAAGACACCGTAAAAGCAAACTGCAAGCACGACACGCAACTGCTTTGATATACACATGGAAATCACGTCGTATTACATGGTCGAGTTGCGCATTAAAAACATCCGAAAATTTAAAATGGGTTCTAAGGCTTCGATTACCGATCATGTGAATGAAAACATTTTTAAATTCAAACACCATTGCCGACAAATCGCATGTTCCTTCGTTGCTTTTGTTCTTGGTTTTTTTTTTCTTGGCAAGATGGCCAACCATTGAAGATCTTATCGACAGGATCGAAGTTGACACAAGTTACGAGAAGAGTTTTAGGTTTCACTAAACTCAATGAAGCATGGAATAATTTACCATAGGGGCTTAACTTAATTTTTTTTTATATCTTAAAGAAAAAGAGGAAAGGAGGAGCAAATGAAAGCCTGATCAACGCGTAGTTCAAACGAAGTTTGTAATCTTTAAAGCCTTAACAGCGCTTTCTGTTCTTGATTAGCAATATTTAATTGCGGCTAACATGGGGACTCAGTGAAATTAGAACCAACTTTAAACCTTTCCTTTCGCAATTGATGTCAATGGCGCACTAAGCATTTGGAGTTTTGTGACATAGAAACCAATAATTGTGATGGAAGGGATTTTTATCAGACACCCTCTACCCACTCCGGTCAATCAATTGCCATCATCACATAATTATCTTCACTGATAAACTTAAGTATAACGAAGAGCTATTAGTCGTTGCCAATGTAGGTAACATCCAATCGGATGATCTAAAGTTTGATATGTTTTTTATTGAGTCTCGCTCTACCGCCAATAAGTTCAGAAGCTCTTTTGAATTCTGACACGTTAAAACCGGCACAATTAAGCTCGCATCCATCGTAAGTGTCCTGTATTTAATCCTTGGACCACTCTGATGCACCTCTCAATCTTATGAATCATGAAGATTGAATTGATGCTGGCTCAAGAGATTCCATAAGTAATACAGAAACAGATCCCAGGACCGCCTACGAAGAAAATGAAAACAAAAGCAGTTCTCAATCTTCGCGACACTCCTTACAAGAACAAATACCAGTTAACAATCCTTCTGCTAGGTAATTCTTTCTATTTCTTATTGAAAATACATTGCTGTTCTATCAATGTTGTTAAAAATACGTTTTCGGTACAAATTTTTCAAATGAAAAACGAAAAAAAGTCCTCTTCTACCCACAGCTCTGGGTAATAAATTTCAAAAATGGTTTGTATTTCCCTGAACACCGTCACATCGCAATTTTCTTCACTCATTAAAGAGTAATTTTTCATCGACAGTTTTCTGTTTGTCTAAACTTACGACACGAATAAAACCAAACATCAAGCTATCTCGGGAAAATAAAAAATACCAAATCCGAAAAAAAAACAAAAAACACAAAGATATCATTGTTCGTTTTCTAATGATTAGTGATACACGTTCACGATTCGTTATGCAGATATCCTTCAGCTACATTGATGCCACAAACAACGTTGCTACATTTGTGACTTTTTGTTTTGAATCCATGCAGCACACGTCTGTTTGTTTAGCGTAACAACATTTCGCACAGCACAACGGATGCACGTGCCTCTTTCGAGGACATATTGTCAATCGGATGATGATGAGTCGAGGGCGAAACACGGATGCAGCATCAGAAGAGCCCAAATGGAGTTTCCTCAATTGACATTGTTTTGTATGGTACACGACGACTACGCACTGCAAATGAAGTCCTGTGTAATTTATTACAACTCTTCTCATTACAACATTATGGGGGTGTGGCGTGTGCGGCGGCGGCCATATATTAGATACACGTTGAAAATTGATACACGCGTCCAATTCGTCGAGGGTGGCTTGCCACGGCGTGAAGGTGAAATTAATTACAGGAAGCAACCCAACGCTCTTAAACGGGAGGTGTTGTGTGTTTAGTGTGGCCATTCTGCTAGTGTTTTAATGAACACACCCCCTTGAGTCTTGATTTCAAGCTCAACTTTATTGTTACGACATTTCAGTTTTAAGTGCATAACATGAACTGAAAAAACATTTCATTTCAAAGCCGTGCCGGTCACACTGGTCGCTCAACTTTCAAGCTTGCATTTTTAAAATACATAGGTACATCTACCCTTTGATATTCCTACTGCGTGAAACTAGATCGCTCTTAGGAACAAGGGCAATTTTATGTTGGACCAATTTGTTTACTGGACCACGAAACACTATAACAATTTTCATAGAAAGTGTTTGTTTATCCATCACTCGCAGACCATGGAATGGAGGGATGATAATAAATTATTGGTTTCATTTTTACGAGGACATAAAACTGGTGGTCATTTGAGTTGCCTCCAATTTATTAGTGCGGGAAGAGTTATTAAAATGTTGACGGTTTAACGACGCGACGACTAAATAGCGGTATGATGGTCAAAACAAAAGGGGGCCAGTGCCGGTAAAGGAGAAATATTATGGTTCATGTACACATGCATTAATATTCTGCAAACCAAATGCTTATTAGTATCCTTTCTTTCAGGAAAGGAGGAAAGGCCAGGCTGCTCGTCATCGTAAATTCACTGTTTACTCGCTCGCGTTCAAAATGTGGATGATCTGTTAGATATGATTGGGGCATAAGAGAAGAATTTAAGTATGGAGTTGTGGTGTTTATGGCACTCGTAAAATATTTTATGGATTTCTTTTAAGGATAATAAAGATTTTATGACAAGAATTTTGCATAAACTCATTGTTTACCTGAGAAGAATTAATGTATTTCCAGTTAATAAAAGTAAAAGCCTTTTTTTACTTTTTATTCGTTGTTTGTACTTCAATCATATTCATATTAACACACTTTATACTTTTGGTAGTTAAAAGTTTGTTTTTTCGTTTTTGATTTTCAGAAAGAGTGTTCTGTAATTTTTGGGTTGTTCCGATTGGATGTACCTATTTATTTTGAAGAAACTCCGTTTATCTGAAAAGTTTTCCTTTCTTTGGATTAACGGAATTGAAGGGATATAATCATACAATAGATTTAAAGCGGAAGAGAATTGCGTCCTGTGAACCATTGTGTGCCATCTGAGTGTTTGAAAACATGAAGCTATACAGGGTGATTTGCATAAGGTTTTACAAAAAGATATAGGGTGTGTAGGTTGGACCTAGACAAGCAAAAAATCGTACGGGAGGGGGGTCCATTTTCCCCCGTTTATGCGGGAGGGGCAATTTAAGAAAAAAATCACTAAAAATGAAAAAAATATTATTTAAATATAACGGTAATACCTACAGAATCATGCTATAGCATTTTGAAAAGCCAAAAACCTATACATTAAATAAAATTTAAAAATAAGTTGTTCATATGAATAGTTTTTGAAATATTAATTTTCAAAGTCAAAATTTTGATAAAAAAAACTTTTTTTTTTTAATTTTTTTTCTTCAAACCATTTTTTTTTTTTAAATTTTACGTATTTACGTAGTATTTTTCTGGCTTATTTTCAATGTTCTTATTTATTTTTGATCAAACACAAAAAACCGGATGCCAAAATAACCTGTAGTTTTTGAGAAAACCAAAAATTACAAAAACGACTTTTTAATTTTTTTTTTTTTAAGTTTTTTTTTCGTTATGGGATTCTTAAGTGAATTTACGAAATAAAGGATGAGTTTTCTCTTTACTTTTGTTCACTTAAGAATCACTTAAGAATCCAATAACGAAAAAAAAACTTAAAAAAAAAAAAATTTTAAAAAGTCGTTTTTGTAATTTTTGGTTTTCTCAAAAACTACAGGTTATTTTGGCATCCGGTTTTTTGTGTTTGATCAAAAATAAATAAGAGCATTGAAAATAAGCCAGAAAAATACTACTTAAAACGTAAAATTTTGAAAAAAAATGGTTTGAAGAAAAAAAATTAAGTTTTTTTTTCAAAATTTTGACTTTGAAAATTAATATTTCAAAAACTATTCATATGAATAACTTATTTTTAAATTTTATTTAATGTATAGGATTTTGGCTTTTCAAAATGTTATAGCACGACTCTGTAGGTATTACCTTTATTTTTAAATAATATTTTTTCCATTTTTAGTGATTTTTTTTCTTAAATTGCCCCTCCCGCCTAAACGGGGGAAAATGGACCCCCCCTCTCATACGATTTTTTGCTTGTCTAGGTCCAACCTACACACCCTATCTTTTTGTAACACCTTATGCAAATCACCCTGTATAGTACAGGGTGTTTTGCATAAAATGCGACAAACAGGACCCATAGACTTCACTACTAGAAAACTATTCACTAAATTAACTTGAATTAAAGTGTTAAGGAGATATTCTGGTGTAGAAATAAAAATTTGAATTTGTAAATATCTTCGAAGCTTATGAGTTTTGTAGTTTAGATAATCCACGTGTTTTTTAATCTAATAAATAAAAAGATTAATACAATCTTTAGCAGTTAAAACACTTTTAATATTTTTTACATTATCTCATTGACGATGGAAGCATTGCTTCTGAAATGTACATCTGAGGAAATATAAAAAGTGTTTTAACTGTTAAAAATTGTATTAATTTCTTCAAAGTTTATTTAAAATTCAAATTATTTTTGGAGATATAGGTATTTTGCTTACTTGCTGATAAACTGGTTCGGCTTTTAAATTTGAACACGTTTTTTCAAAATTGCATTTTTCGAAACCATGGCTATGATTTCTCGAGTTCTTTCTTACCGATTTACCTGAAATTTTTTGAGAGTTTCCTTGATGTTCTCTTTGGTAGGAACTACATTCATTCCTAATTTCATTTCTTCTATTCTTAAAAAAAATGTCCGTATTATTGACCATAGCGACACTATTCAAGATTATTTTTTTTTGTTTTCGATTGCTAGAAGGGTTGGAATCGTGGCCATTTCCTCGTTTGAGACTCCCCACTTCATCATCCGCTAGCTTTTTTTTTTTAAATTGTAACTTTTTTCATTTTCTGTATTCTTTAAAAATATAGATTGCTTTTTTTTGCGACACTTCAAAAATCACCTGAAATTCATGCTTCTGGACCAGAATACGCCCTTAATTAAAAAAAAGCTGGAGCGAATGAATGAATGGTTTGGGGTTTGTATTGCACTTCGAACTTATAGACATATTGTATATACACCCTGATTCTTAAGTGGTATTGCTTAATGATAGTAAGTACTTTATCCAGATTTGTCTCTAGGATCAAACTAAAAATCTGGGCAAAGTTTGGGGATTTTAGATTCCTCTCCTCTAGGTACGTATTATGATCCACTTATTTTTTTGATGTATGAGAGCTTCGCTGTCTCCTTAGAGGTGGTTTGGAGATTCTTCCTGTTCGTTACATTATCTGCATTGGTCATCGTTCTCTATGCCGTTTTCAGTTGAACGTGCTTGGATTGACGCATTTTTGGGAGTTCATTCCAGTTTTGGTTTCGTTCTTGATGTGGCTCTTCGTTACTCCACAAAAATGTTCCGTTCCTATGAGGTGTGATCTGGCTCCTGTCTTTGCTAGCTCCTCTGCCTGCTCATTACTTTTGGTTACTGCATGCCCTATTAGTTACATGCCCAGTTTGTTCAATATTATGTATCAATGCATTCGCTGACAAGTTTTGAAATGATTGCGTAGGATATTGTAAGAAGATTCATGCTTTCAAAACTCTATAATATGTGTTAGTAAGTTGTTTAATTAATTTTTGGTTATTTTTTTTATTTTTTCATAAATCCTAAACAATTTTTTTTTCCGTCCTGGAGCTTTTGTCGCATCTTATGCAAAACAGATAAAAAAATTGCTATATACGCTTTTTTCCCTAACCCAATTCTTTTTCCTCAGTGCTAAGAAAAATTGTATATGTATAGTAAATGCATCATTGATGTTGAGAAAAAGGCAGTTTCCCCCAACAAAATTAAAGTTTTAACTACCAACAACGCTTTGGTTTGGCTTTCTTTTTTTTTTCTTCGCTAGCCCATCGTTTATTCGTAACGTTCTTTATTATGACATTGGCTGGTTCTCTGACGCAGTTTAATGGAACCTTTCTTTAAAAAAGAAAATATCAGCAAATCCTATTAGGTACAACAAATCTCGGTAAAGAAGACTAAATTTGTTTAAGACATGGGTATTGAAACCCTGTCATTGGACTATGATTACTTTGGTTAGATATTAAGATGTAAATGAACGTGCTTTGAAAAGTAAGAACGGTTTTTTAACTAAGCTATGCATAAGTCTGTATATAAATTTAGTTTATCTTCTGTTATTTCATTTCTGCTAAATTCTGTCACGATTTTGGGGCTAGTGATTTTTTGTCATTTTTGTTATTTTGTAAATCTACCTATTGTGGTGCTCAAAATTGTTTGTACTACAAAACACTCTAACTTTCGAGCATTCAAAACAGTTCACAATTTGATTGTTCAATTTGACTGGGGCGCATTTGTGTCGAAAACGATGCAACAAGTTGTGAAACCCCATCTTCCATTTTCTTCCTTCTTGGCAGTACAGTAGTGAATTAATCCAATGCTAATTTTTACTAGATCCGAATGGAAGTGCATTAGTGATGTGCAAAGATTTTAGAAGTACGAAAATTCACAGCTTTACTTAAAAAAAAAAAACCAAATGCACTGCCTGCAGGGTTAGAGAAGTTGAACTGTTTGTTCGGGGGAAAACCTCAACTGAAAATGTTTTTTAGTTGAATCTCATTTGAGGTTCGAATCCAAAAGGGAAAAAATGTTTTCCCACGGGTATCTCATTTTCCTAGGAACTGTCAAAAAACTGTAGACTCCTTCCATTCCGTCGAAATGCATGCGGTTGAACCATCCTATTTATTTTTCTTTGAATATAAAATAATTTATGAACATAGAATCCAGATTCACTGGAAACTTTTAGCAATGTAATGCATTGGTTAATCAAAAAACACATGAGGTGATTTAGGATACCTGTGTGGAACGAATGTCTCTCTTACAGGGTGAGATATTATAGCTAATCACATTATTTGACTTCGTCTTTTGAAGAATTAAAGGAGCTGATTTATTTGTCATAAAGTTTAGTAACTTTTCGAAATATTTATTAGACAGCACTCTCTGATGAGCTTAAATGGATTCGTAAAGTGAGTCATTGCAAATAATTGAAGTAAAGTGTTTTTTTCTTTTTTTTTTATAATTGGCGTGCACATCAAGGGGTTATGACTACCCTTATAATGTTATAAAAACACAGTGCGAGCATTTAGGAAAATAGGAGAGGATTTGAAAGGAGACACCGATGCACGTTGCTTTTGAATCTTTGTAAATCGTAATGCAGGGGAAACACAGAGCCAGGTAAAGCATTCCACATTCGGGTGGTGCGACTCAAAAGCAAAACTGTCTAAAGCTATCTAAATATTTGGCCACAAAATTTAAAACCATAACCTAAATATATTCAAATAAGAGTAGGTACATAAATTTGCTGTATCCTTTCTCGTGTACTCCGAACAACTCAGCCATAACAATGTTTCCTTTCTACCACTATCAAGAAAAAAGCAGAAGCCAACTCCTCAAGAGTTTCATGCATTTTGAATTATATTGATCCGATTGTTCGACAAGGTTCCAATTTTACTCTAACGAGATGTTTGTTTGCTATTCGTATAACTACGTAATCAGTGGCTCATCTTCAGCCAATGGAGCCAAGAGCGTACCAAAGGCACAAAGTTACCTTGTCTCACTCTTAACATAATGCAGTCATTGCATATTACAGGAGCATCCAAAATAATTGTCCATTGACTGTTAAGGAACGAATGCATACCGGCGACATAGTACATATACTCGTACATATGCCATGGCTGTTGTATTCATACCCGTTTTTAAACTACACTACGGAATCATCGTCTGCTAATATCAATGGCGCCATCTAGACCTCTCGCCCAATGTGACATCGTCACGAAAAACAATAGAAAACTGCAATCACGTGATGATGTCTCAACATTTGTGCTTAACCAGGGTTCTCTGTATTGCTACATGGGTTAGCTCTGCACATACAGCTAACGATTGTGGCTTTTATTGTTGAGGCGCTGATGGAGCATTTCCAAAACGAATTATCCAGCACTATGCGATCCGTTGAGGATTCAAGGAAGGTGAAATCACCTTAATCTAGTTAATTTGCTGTATACAGAGTACTGAAGGTTATAACAAATAAAGGAAAGAAGGCATATGATATGAAAACCGAATATGCCACTGGCGACGAGGAAACGGCTGCTTCGGAGGGGACGAGTTTGCCTATAGTAACTTTTATTTTGTTATAGGTTTATCGATTGAAAACAGAGGGGAAAAAGCATAGCTTGTAATGTTTGCCTTTGGTATCAAATTCTCCTCCTCTCAACTTTGCAGCACTAAAACCTTTTTTTAATTCAGAAATAGTGACGTCGTTATCTTCCAGGATATGTGTAAACAATGATCGAAAGACATTTTCAAGGGTCTTTCTTCCCGAGCTATTTATTGAGTGGCTTACAATGGCCTCAATCTCACCAAGAATCATTTTCCGAGGGGCAGCTACTGAAAAGCGAGACTACCTTCTATTTTTTTGTCCACAACTGGTTTTCTGTGGCAATAACCCATAACAGCATAAGTCGACTTATGCTCAAATTGAGTTAATGATGCAGTTTTTTTCACATTTTTTTGGTGCTTCAGTCTGTGAAATTTTCATTTTGATATCTTTGTCCGTTACAAAGATAGAAAAACACAAGTTAGGAAATTCCAAACTATAGCAAAAGGAAAAACAAGACAAGTCACTACTTATGCCTTTAAAGCAATTTCGTAATTAGATAGTTCACAGGTATAAGTCAACTTATGCTTTTTTTACCTAAATTTTTTCATTCATTCCTGTAAGAACATGTCTATTTATGCTTTTCTTTTAATTATTCATGCAAGCACAAGTCTTACTTGTGCTTTTTTTCTATTTGAGTAAAGAACACAGTTGCTAGACCTAACTGCACTAATGTTGTTTTTCCATATTAAGAAATCATCACACATCTGCAGTTAAGTAACACAAGTCGGTTTTTGGTCAAAATTACAGTATAATAAAAGAATTTTAAGGAAAATTTAAACTTCAAAACAAGCAAACTTCTATTTTCTATCACTTAACAACATAAAAACTTTGCTTATGGTAATATTTTCGTCTATAAAAGCGCTTCAACTGATGACAAAAACTTCAAATGCTTCTCCTGAAAAGTAGCGAAATTTGACTTATGCTGTTATGGGTTATTGCCACAGATATAATGAAAATTCTGAAATTTGGAAGCTCTCCAAATCTTTTTATAGGCAAAGTGGGTCTTAAGCAGTTCAACAAAGCGTGGTTGATCTTTCACTTTTCGGCAACCAAAAGCCCTGTTCACACTGTACAATTAGTTGGACACACTTCGTTTGATGGTGTGTTGGATGGTTTGATGTAGTTTGCGTTCACACTTATCAAGCTTGTCGTCCAACTTTATGTCACATACCCTTCCACTCCATCCAACTTCTAGATTTTCAAAAATTTTTGAAAACAATCCAACAAGTTGGACAAGCTTTTGGTCGTTCAAGCACAAGTCTGTCCAACTAATTGAACAGTGTGAACAGGGCTTAAAGAACACGACGCTTCAGAGCTTCCAGAATGTGGTTTCAACTGGACCAGCTGGCGACGTACCCCTTCGGAACATCCTCTTCTTTGGGTAACGCAAAACCTTCCTGATATCCTCGGATTGCAACATAAACGATCCAATTCACTTGGGTTGTGGCAAATTGTATCCCTTTTTTAAAGTCGGTGGAGTTTTCCAAGTGGCAAACAAATCCGTAAAGGGACTTTAATGTAGACCCGAACCACATTACAAAATGTCCGACATGACTGCCAGGTGTCAACTTCAACAAGTTCAGTTTGTCTGTTTGTCTACGTTCAAGATTGGATGTTACGACGAAGCGAGTTCAACGTCCAAGGCTGCAATACCGGAGATGTTACGACGTAACTCTTCGATCTTTGAAGAAACAACCGATGCTCCACTGCGTCAGTATGAAATAAGCAGACGATAACGCATTGTTACACGTCCAGACCGGAAACTTTTTGGTTTTATACCTTTTGGATGTCAGCCCAGAACTTCATGCGTCTCAAGAAAACAGCAATCGCTTGGTCTTCTTCTATTTTTGAAACTCGTTGTAGGTTAGCAATGAGAATTAAGAGACACCATCGATGATGTGTCCCTTTGATTTGACCAGAGCTGGTACTTCGAAGGTAACGATGACATTCACTTCAGAATAGCGGCGTTGGTTGACGTTGAACTCGATGTGCAACCCGCTGAAAATTTTGGTTAATGCAAACATACGACAACGGGGAATACGGACAGGAGGAAGTGTAAGAAGAAAGAAGTATTGTATCTGCGTATGTTGAAACTTTGTATGTTCAAACAATTACAAAATCGAAGCAAATTCATGCGACTCCTAGATTTTTTTTAAGGAGATAGCGGCTTATACCCATCAAACTCGAGTGCGTTGCATGTTGGTCGGTGTTTGCACAGATTTTGGTGCCATTAGAAAATTGCAGTCAAACTCTTAAGAAAACAAATAAAACTAAGCGTCTAATGGTTCAAACTATTTAAGAACTTTTGAACACCTGTTTGAAGCGTTAGATTGAAATACATCAGCTGATTTGTAGTTTGACTATCAACAAAACATTTACCTCCTTGTCAAGCCTCCTTGCATTGCATATACCATAGGAAGATGTTTATTCAAAATCGCTTCAAGATTGCTCTTCATATTGAAATCAGTTTGTTTTCTTTGCTTACAATCTTTCTAAATTCTTTTCAAGATCTCCCCATCATACAATGCAATCAGTAATTTCCTCTCAGTTTAATCTCATTCATCAGAAGCATTTCATGAAAGACTCACACCACACTCTACTGTTTGGAGAGAGTATAGCTAACAATTCTCATTTATTCGGAAATCCGTTGTGGATGTGGATAAGATGCTAAGAAATAATCGCCAAATCAGAACGAAAATTGCAACAAAAGCGTTTGCTTAAGTTTGTGCGACGAACAAATCCCTTATTGCCATGATCTCAATGCCCTAAACTTCTTCATTTATAAAGTTGCAATAGCAGCTGGATGCTGGTTGTAGAAGGAAAAACCAGCTCGTTGGAACTCAAGATACGAAGGTGACTACATTGCTTGATCTCCCCCCAGTGAGTCGAGTGAGGTGCAACCACAGAGAGCACGTATAGCATTCTGGCAGCGTGTACCTACCGTTGTAGTATTCAAGGCTAGCAAGTGTAAGATTGTACAGCATTTATTATAAGCCTCTGATAAGGCCGAGATTATCGCACACACATTGGTATTTCGAGGCGATGTTGTTGCGCTGTGTTGCGCTCGATTTCTGGGATTCTGCCGGCCGGCGCGTCTGCAACCACGAATGAGGGAATGACTGCAACGCATATCGATTTTGATTTGGCTTGCGATTAAACAGAAAGTATTATAGAAATCGGCATCCAACTGTGATCAGGACGACGGCTTAGCGCTAGGCATTTGGTTTGCTTTTGGATGTCAATAGGTTGCCTCGTAGGCATCGACATAGCGACCGGCAAACATTTGCACAATGTACAGATTCATGTTATGATTTCGCGAACAGATCTCTTCATGTTTAGCTGTGTGCTCACAGTGGGAGCCATGGATATCAATGAATGGCGGGAACAGCCGAGCCGTCTGTCCGTTGGTCCAATATACCTACGTGGCGGTGGTGGTGGTGGAGCTGTGCACAACCAGATTGTACAACAGTCTCTATGATCCGACTGCGTGCAAATTCATTGAACATCTTGTGTTTGCTCTGAAGTTGTACCAGTTTATCGCTGTGAACAAACGATTCGACAACAACACATCCTGATCAGTAAGAAAGTTACTGATGGCCTAGCAAATACCAACTACCAGTTCAATGTATAATAACAGTGTTATTGTTGAAAGAATTTCGATTCTGGCTTTTGCGGTTTTATTCATTTGCATTTGAGCAAATTTTAACTTTCGAAGTGACCGTTTCCCTTTTTTTGTATGATTGAATTTATTTATGTATGGTCTGCGGTGAGTGTCGTGAAATAAAAATTCAAAAAGCAACTGGGCCGTATGACAAATAAACGATTTAATTTAGCTTTTTAAAAGACAAGCAAACCGAACACTTTTAGCTCAGTTTTGATTTGTTTTTGTATTTTGGGGTAAAATGCATTGCCGAGCTGATCATAGGATTATTGAGTGGCGACAAAAACACATCAATTAATAGCTTCCTATATGTGTATATACTTCGGTAAGGTAGGCTGTAGAAAAGTTTTGACGCAGCGATGACCATAACTTCCATTAAAATGGAGGACCTCGTATTCAAAAAATTTAACAAATACTTTGGAAGAAAAGTCATAGCCACCTTTTCGCTTTTTCAATTTACTTATGTTTTTCTAAAAATTTCCTATGAAAGAAATAAGTCTAAAATATTTTACATATACCTATGTATACCAGGTGCTTCGTTTTTTGCGATTTCTGCTAAACATGCTTAAAATATTAGCAAGGCCTTGAATTTCAACTGACGATATCTCAAAAGCCACTAAAAGTCCATGTTTCGTTGCATCGATTATGAATTTTCAAAAGGTGCGCCGATCGAAAACTTCCACAATAATTAAGTATTGACAATCGACTTCTACCGATTGGTGCGTTTCGGCATAGTGCAATAAAATAAGCTTTTGATCCAGAGCCCCTGTTTTTGTTCAAAGTGATTGGACTGTTGTAAGGAATATTGTAAAATTTTTAAGTGAAACCAATCTTAGCATTGTTTTGGAGAAAGTGAGACCAATATTTCTTAAGTACGTGACAGACTTGGCATCAAGCTCTCTTACCGAAAATGCGTTGTAGGTATTGATGAATCTTTATCCTTTTGATTAGAAATATCCTTTCTGATCGTTCAATTCTAGTTGTATTGTATACGGTTTCAAATCTGATACCTATGTATACCATATAAGCGCACAAAACCCCGTGGCTCCGTTTTGTCCCCGTTTTCCTTCCTTATTTTCATAAATGACCTCTGGTCTAAAACTTTTACTCCACTCGTTCAATCGTTTTGTTACCTTTTGTATATTCGTTCCCGACTTCACATCCGCGCTCTTCGGATGTTCAACAGGGACGGTTGCGTAGTCATGCTCATTGAATTCTTATCTACGCAATGGTGTAGTAAAAACCAGGAGGATTTCGATGCTTTGAAAGCACAGTATTGCATTTTGTCGATAAAGCTTAACTGACCAATATCTACTATTATCTCTGAAAGGTATCTGTATGTTTGAAACCGAAAAGCTGTCAGCAAACTAGAAATGTTAGACAAAAATGGAAAACCATTTTGGAATATCATGAAAATTGTTAAATCCAAAAATAGGAACATACCGCTTTTAAAAGATTCAGAAAGAAACTTTTTCACAGACACAGCGAATGTTGAATTGATTTCCGATAGAATTCGTAAGCTTACAAATAATTTCAAAAATACATGCGAGTTTTCTGAGAATCCGCTGCGCTGGTCTCTGAATTATATCTGTGATACTTAAAACAATGTTTCGTTTGCTTTATTACTTTTTATCATTGTTTTCTGTTTGTATAATTCGTTTACTTCATTATTGATTTATTTATTTATTTATTTATTTATTTATTTATTTAGTTTAATTATATTTCGATGTGTTCATTTATAAGTTTTATTATTTATTTATTATTTTGCATGCACATACCTATCTATTTTGTTGTTGTTACTCCTGTTATTTATTCATTTATCTATTCATAAAAAAAGGATTGGCAATGTTTTCTATTGAATTGTTTATTTACTTTTTTATTTTCTATTTTGATATCCAAGTTGACTTAATACATTTAAACATTTACACATATTTACATTTATATGTACATATATGCGTATGCAACACATGTTGTGCATGCATATGCATGTATTGTATACGCATATATACTTTTTTTTTTGTTCTAATGAAGGTTTTAATCGTATTTTTCCTTCAATCAGCAATGTCTTATTTCATTTAGTTAATTTACTTCTCTAAAATAATGTCATAGTAGAAAGATATTGACTATCGAATCTCTATATGTAAAACGTGGGGTCACATCCTTTGTATAAAATTTATGGCGAAGTAAAAGATTGAAAAGCTGTCAGCATTTGGTATGTGTGTCAACGATGATCTACGATGGAGTGATAATATAATGAAGGTCGGCTTCGGTAAAAGGTGCATTATATTTTTTTCTACCACTTCTGATCTGGCTTCTTTTTATAAATCATGCATTCATCCAAATTTAGAATATACCATTTAAATGATTGGTCAGGTGATCCACTAACATCATTGCTCCGAAAAACAGAACAGAACATTGGGATTGATAGGATTGAAATGGCACAATGGGTGATATGGCACCCTTTCAATATTATAACCATAAAGATAAGCCACCAATTCAATCAAGAAAAAAGCTGCAAAAAAAATTTTTTTTGAGACAACACTACGACATTTTTTCTGTATGTCATAATCATAAGACAATAAGTTTAGGACAGCATTGTATGCACAGCAAGAAATTTTATATTGCTGGTTAAGTGCGTGGAAAACAATATCCAAATCGGGATAATTTCTTAGTTTAAAGCTGAGGCATATGATTTTTGTTTTGTCACTAGACTAAAAAGAGAACTAATTTATATCAGTGACAAGATGGGACCCAAGACAGATCCTTGCGGTACGCCGATGTTCGTGATTCTAAATCTACTACTTTAAAAACTTTGATTAAAAAATGAGAAAGAGTATCCGATACATCAAGCGCAGTCATTTTCAGAATAAAATTGTGTAAACCACCTTGGCCACATGCGTTTGATTTGAGATGATTAGAGAATTAACCTCTGATCCAGTGATAGGAGCATTGTAAAAACAACCTCAAGCTATTTGTTCAATAGATACGAAATCATCATTATAGGTACCTACACATTGTAAAAAGCATTGGATTCCCTTAATTGACCAACTGAACCAAAAAAGTTATTTAGTGACTTCGATTTGTTAGCGTTTACTAATTAGTAACTTTGAATAGGGATTATTCATACTATTTATAGCTCTCCATTCGTTTTCCCCATTACCTATAGATTTGTCCTGTTTGATGTTATTCGTGAAAATTCCCGTTTTGAAACATATTTCAATACTCCCATCAGAATTTCCTTTTGACTTTCTGATGCAAAACAAAAACAAATAACGATTTCTTTCATATCGCAACAAAATAAATAAGTTCTCAACTCAGTGCTCCTCTTCTTTTCATGCTTTAGAAAATTTTTGTTTTGGCTTTTACACAATTATTGTATACCTACCAATGTCACAACTGAAATTGATTTATCATCATCAGTCTTTACTACAAAAGCTGAATGCATTTTGTTAAAATCAAATTCAATCCAAATAAAGGTAGGTACGTTCGCTGACAAACAGTTGTGTTATTTATTTCATTCAATTTGATTTGTGTAAACAGAGAAATTACACATCTAAAAGGGGGAAAACAGAGTTTGTGGTGCTACCATCGTCGTAGAAGATCTCCAGACAAGAGGAAGTTACCACCATAGGTGATCGCATAAATCACCAATGTCCAGGCGTCACACGCACACAATCCATTTGAAGAAGACTTCTGGCCACAAAATATTTTCTACGTTCGTTTTTCATTGACCCTCATGTCACCTACTGTCACATATCCACGACATCAGTTAAGACGCTCCTAGATAAGCGATCCTCATTACTTAAGGGATGAGAAGTTCAGACTTCAGAGATAATGAAATAACCCCTGAAATACACGAAGGTTGTCTTTTTTCTTCATTTCCTTTCTTCCAAATCCCAAGTCAGCTTCATTCATGGTTTTGCTCATTTGCTGATGCACGGAAAAGAACATTCGATGCAGACATATTCGCAACAGGGTTCTTTGCTGGTCGTCGTGCTGTCGCAACACAGACCTAACGCAGTTTAATTTTAAAATTTATGAGGCTTATGTCTGCGCAATTGCCGTATATGTACATATCCTTGCCAGGCTGTTGTACTTTGTTATCTTGTCTCTGTTACTGTTACGAGTGCCTTTTTTACGACCACTCCAATGCCATTAAGTGAAATAACACAGGTACTAGGGATTGATAACGGAATGAAAAAAAACAAAAAAAAATACACTAGGATAAATTGGAAATAGTCCTTCTTCTGTTTGTTTAATCCAAATAAAGATAACGAGGTGGATTTCACAACAATGACAGATGAAAACTTGTAAGATACCTTAAATCTTTGCTTAAAAAAGTAAGTCAGTTAATTTTTGGATTGCAACAGAATCTGGCGGACCATGTTCTAATGATAGATTCTGCTGAAGTTTTTTTAATAAGAAAAGAGTCCACTAATTTTTTAAAACATAGATAAGCTTCTTTTGATCAAAATGTGCTCCCACTTCGAGGACAATCTCCGTTGGGCAGCTGGAATTGCAGTTCATGATTGTAAAGGAAACTGGTCTGACGAAATTCTCCTTGATGAGAGTTCAAAACAATTATTGAACAAGAGAAGTAGAAAACATTGCGATTGTGGACAAAATGCCAAACATTGAGAATAATACCGGCAGGAAGTTTTATCCTGAGTGACCATCAGAGAGGGTAATTTAATGGTTATTGATGCGATCATTTATTACGATAGAATCGCAGTTGGGAAACTTTTTTTTCTGTTTTTCTTCCAGATCACTGGGGAGAAAGTAACTAACGACGACCGACGGTGACGCTACGATTGGTTGGCTTAAAAAACTTTCTTTTTCAAAGTAAGTATACTTACCATCTAAACTCCTGTATAATGAAGGGTTGCGTTCTTATTCCATAATCCTTAGGCAGGGGATTACGAGTGTATAAGAAGTATATATGTAGCTCGCACGCACATATCACAATGGAGACACATTATACAAAAGTGTCAACATTGAGTACCAAGACCACCCTCTTGTCATAGTAGAATGTATAATATACGCACCGCCGGGTTGGGGGAGATTGTATGTCAGCGATATCAAGGACTTTTCTTGCTCCTTATTAATATGTTCGAGGTGTCTTGTGGGGATTTCCCTAGAGTGTGTGTAGCGGCAGCACCTTGTGATTATTCGTCAGACAATAGAAAATTTGTCAAAAGTTGAAAAATTGTCAGCGTTATCTGGCGCGGAACCATGCTGCTTGTTGGTTGCGGCATTAGAATTTTCATGAAAAAAGAAAATGTAAATTTTCCATCACACAATGGAATACATACTCTTGCGCCTACGTATAAACACTGTGCAAACATCCGGAACAGGAAGGTATTCTGAAATTGATTTTTGGATAAAGAATGAACGTCTTAAAATATAAATCAGCACTTTAAATGTATGATGAAGAGGCATTGTTCGAAATAATATCCAAAAAGAAGTTGGTACTAGTGTTTGTTGATTTGTAAAGAGTGTGCGTTATGAGAATGCATTGCAAGAAATTAATCTACGATACATGGGTAGCTGGCTACGTGTCGATTGTCGCAGAATAATCCTCAGACGTGACAAATAAAAGATTTTTTCTTTTAACATTTAACAGTCTAAAGCTAGTTTTTAATTGAATAGGTTGATGATTTACATGAGTGGCAATAGCAAAAGGACGAGAGCTCTTTATCGGCGTTTGCAACATTCGTTGTGGTACTCGTTTAATTTCGTTGGAACTCTAGTCCATCAAATCCTTGATTTTTTTTCGCAGTCCTGGTTGAAAAAAAAACGATACGGAATCCTGGTCCAGATAATATCGAAGTCTTGAAAAAGCTTAGTGATACTTGATTTAATTGATGAGCTACGACAGCCATATTCGACGGCTATTCGGAAATTGAAGAAGCTCTAACCGCATATCTTCCGGTAAAGAGTAATAAGAAATTAAAATCATGAATGGTTTCGAAACTAAAACAAGATATTAAAAGTTTAAAACATGATATTGAAATACCAGGGAACGATTCTTAAGTAGACAATGCGTGCATAACGGTAACCAAAATTATTCGTGGAATCCAAAAGAAACAACTTTGATAAATTAGAGGAAGTTGCCAAAAATAATCTCAGACTGACATATAATCACGCAATAGGTACGAAAGGAAACGTGATGTTGAATTCGTTCGATTAGGCGAAATCACAATACGCAAATCTGTCACCGAGGGAGAAATTCAAAGTATCAATCTTTATCTCAGTGGTCTATCTACTATTTGTTCTTCTTATCGAAGGATTGTTAATGTATATGAGAGATTCGGAATGCTTATAATCACACCCTAAAGATGGATGCTGAAAAATTGCATGCTGGAGCAGAGGCAACGGTGAAAGTTTGTGAGGATAATTTCAGAACCTAGTTTTGGTAATGGGTCCAAAAACAAAATGTTGTTAATTTCCCGCTGATTGATCTTTATTCTCGGAAGTTAAACCTGAAATGTGTTTTTATTAGATAGCATATAAAATTTAGTTCGATCTTAATTTTGATGAAAATTATAAATAATTATTAATATTTAAGAGTTATCTTTTAGTTATACCTATTAACTATTACAAACCAGAATTTTGGACAAAGTACTGCACATATACTGATTTGTGCCCCAAATGCTGATTCCGGTCAAACGAGTCGCTGAAACCAAAAAATTGTAAAGATTGTGGTTTTTTGTCAAGTTGATAATTTTCAACCAATCAAAGAGATCGTTTAGTAAATATATTCAAGAATACTCGGTTTAAATTTTATTTCGATTGGTCATCTTCCCGTTGTGTTATGATGTCAGCAATTTTGAAAAATGTTGTTTTAGAAAAACGCATTAAGGTTTTAACTATCAACTGCTGACATTTAAAAACTATTCCAGAAACATAGTAGCCTTCAAAAATATTATAATATGTGGTAGTAAGTGGCTTAGTTAGAGTTATAGTTATTTTTATTTCGTCAATATTTTCATAATAGTTTGTCATCGCACATTTTACATTTTCAGAGATTTGGTATAATATACCTTTCAGCTATAACATTATTTAATTTTTTTTTTTTAGAATTATTATTTTAGACATTAATTTAAATTAGGAGGAAAGACGAGTAAAACCCCCTATCTGATAAAAAAAGCATATAGCGTTACCGATATACATGTTATGGCAATAGTAAGCCATGTATATAATTTTTATTTTTATTTGCATTGAGTATGCAATAATTAAATAAATAAATAAATAAATAAATAAATTGATAAATAAATAAATAAATAAATAAAAAAAATATAAATAAATAGTAAATTAATAAATAATTAACAAATTAATAAATAAATAAGTAGATAAATTAAATAAATAAATAAATAAGCAAATAAATAATAAACAATATAAACAAATAACTAAACATAAACATAAATAAATAAGTTATCAAAATAGGAAAAGTGAATTAATAATAAATAAATAAATAAATAAATAAATAAGTATATAAAATAATCAGTAATAAATAAACAAGTAATTATAATTGAATAAATACCTAAACAGTCCTATATTTGATTTAATAATTAGTTTTAACATTTGTATATCACAGAATTTCACATAATATTAGCATAAAAGCCAGAAACATAAAAAGATGTGTGCGCTTATCACAGATTTGAATATAGTTGATTAATCAACGGATTATCAACACAATCACAACTGTTCCTGAATTTAATTTTAAGCTTTTCTATTCGGTCAGAAATCAATCCAACATTCACTCTTCTGTGAAGATCTAGGGTGGAATAATGCCACGGAAGATTAAACATCATTTTAAGTATTTAATTTTGAGATATTTGAAGTTTTTTTATGTGACATTTAGCACAATGTCCCCAAACCGGGCACCCATACAGTAACAACGCTTGGAAGATAACTTTTTGTATTATAGTTTTATTTTCAATAGATAGCTTCGAGTTTCTATTAATAAAAGGGTAGAGTAATCTAATGGCAATGTTAACCTTATTCAATGTTTTTAGTACGTGATCACTGAATGTAAGTTTTGAATCAAGGTGTATACCGAGATACTTAACTGTACGCTCCCAAGGAATTTTTATGTCAAGTACTTCAAGCTCTGTTCTTGGAATGTAACAAGCTTTTCTTTTTCTTGAAAAAAAGATTGCTTTCGTTTTTCTTGCATTAAGCTTAATTTTCCATTTCTTGTAGTACAGTTCCAATGAATTTATCGCAATTTGAAGATTCCTCTCGATATCAAGAGCGAATTTATGCGATGTAAATATTGCAGTGTCATCGGTAAATACAGCTATATCACAATTTGTTGCACAAGGAATATCAGACGTGTACAAATTAAACAAGGATGGACCAAGGACTGAACCTTGGGGGACACCAAATTCAAAACGGATTAAACTAGAAACACCACTATAGACTTTGACCTTAAAACAATTATGAGACAAAAAACTTTGGATTATTTTACAAAGATACATAGGAAAATTTAATTTTATTTTATGTGGCTTAGTTGATTTTTAATAATTTTTTTATAAAATTGCCTCTCCCGCCTACATGGAGGGATATAGAAGCCCCCTCAGATAAAATTTTTTTCTTGTCTTTACCCAAAACTATTCATGCTGAGCCTTTGGCAAATCGTATCTAAATTACTAAAACACCCTGCATAAATAAAAGAGAATTCTATAAGAGTTAATAATTAATCAAAAAATTAATTAAGAAATTGAGAGCGGTAAATTTTATTAAAATTTTTTCTATACGCTATTTAAAACACATTTTCCAAAATTTCATGAAAATCCATGGACTGTCCCTGGATTCCATATATTTTCGTAATATAACGAGAATGGCACTAAAATTCCTGGATCAGATACCAAAATTATTATCGCCAGTTGTTATTGATTTACTCATGATTCATGAAAATTTAAAGCGAAAAGATTATGCTGTTATTCGTCACAAGTCCTTACCGACCAAGGAAGAAATTGAATTGTTATCAATTTGTTCTCGGGAAAACTTGCATCTTGGCTTTGAAAGTAACATGGCCATCATCAACTGTCTAAACAACATTCTAGGAAATATAGTTCATGCAGAGGCATCAAATGTTAATTCAACAAAAAGAAGATGATCTGAAAAGGCATTCGTGTCAAACGCGGTAGAAGTTTTGTTCATTGTTCAATGAAATAAAATCGAAAAAAAATTTGTCATCTGATTTGCGATCTTCTATGTCTGTCGGTCTGTCCAATACCAAAAAAAAAACGCTCTGAAAAAAAAATAATAAAAAAAAATCTGCATATGCATTGTGTATGAAAAATATTTAACTTTGCAGTGTCTTTTTATTGAAAACTTTACATGGTGGCTTGTACAACGAAAAAATGTTGCTGTAATGTAGTTATAGGTTTGCAACATTTACATAGTTATTTAAGATATTGAAAACAATTTATTTATAAGAGCTCATTACATTAAATGTGTGACCAAATCATCTTCAATATAAACGATTGCATAGAGAAATAATTTACAAACGTCAGCATCATCACTCAATTCAACTAAGCTATGAAATACAAACTCGCTTCCCACCACCACCAAAAAAAGATTTGTTCTATTTGCTGAGTTGTGATAAGATAACAAGCTGGAAAATTGAAATGAGCAACAAAGCCGAAGGGAAGAATCTGATTAGAGTTAATTTGGTTATCTGCCCTTAAACAGTCACTGTTTGGTGGTACTCAATCTAAACCACCCCTGAATAAAGTAACGAAAAAAATATGCATATAAATAAACATTATATTGGCATCGCTTTTCCCATTACCACATTTCCTGTGATCCCTTGTGATAATAATTCACCCTACTTATTTTATCTTAGAGTCTTAGCTATGAAGAGCGTAATTGCATATTTTCATTACCAACACGCATTGGGGTGTTGCAATTGTTGCGAAGGGTGATAATGCTAATGCCTACAACGTGTACGGTTGTACACACTATACAACACAACATCCCTTTTCGGATAAAATCTGATTTTGTATTCAGAAGGTATTTGGGATAAATGTCATCATAGCTATCTAAAAGGGAAACAATTGGTTAACATTTCAATTTTCCAAGGAAAGAACTTTTAATTTAATTATCTATTTAAGATATCGAGTTCTTATTGTGTTTATAAAAACAACAGAAACCGAACGTCAAGGGTTGAAGAGCTTAATGAGTTTCGAAATGACTGTTTCTTTGGCTTGGATTTTAAGAATTAATATTTCAGGAGAGAATCGTGGACAGGTAAACCTAAAGGAGGTTCAACTCGGAACAGTTGGTCTTCAACAAATTGAAATGTAGATTCAAAAAAATTTGTTGGGCTATCGAATTTGACAACATCTTATAAATGATTAAGTAGACAGTGATTTCTGTCATTAAATCGTGTCTCGGTTCTCCACGTAGCTCTCATTCATACGTTGAACATTTACGAGTATTCTTTTTGTAACCAAGGCTTCTTTGCAAGGATTGTGTCTATATCTTTCTTTAACTCTTATAAATTAAATAAAACTTAAGACAGAAGCTGTGTCTCTTTCGGAGTTCATTATTGTTCGCTTCAAGAATTTTTGATTTCCTCTGACCATTTCTGACATTAGCTGGCGAAACCAGCGGAACCTTTATCGGGGCAAACTTTTTCTATAGTCCGAAAGCACCCTTTCCCGACCACCCTTATAACCGACCTCCAAATAAAGCGCATATTCCAGAGGAACTGCGTACTGCCATTTTGGGTGTTCTATCTTCTCGTGTTTCTCCTTGCAATTTTCTGTATGTTTAGTATTCAGAGCTTGAATTTTAGCAAGTTATATTAGCGGGGGTTTACCTTTTGATATCGCTTTAAAATGAACTCAAACCAATTTATAGTTGATTTTAACTTAACACTTTTCTAGAGTACTCTAAATAATTTAAAATAAGACAATACCGATTTATAAATATTTAAAACCGTTATCTATCTCTTCTCATGCTTGTCATTGGCTTGATATTATGTGTTATTTCGAACTAATGTTAGTTTTTAGTCAAGTGTATTTAAAAGAAAACTAAAATTATATTCCAGAATTTCGGTTTTCAATCACAGTTCATAATGTTTGTCACCATGCACTTAGTTTTTTTTTTTCTTTTTAGATCTGTTGCTTCGTTTTACTGTTCGCATTTTAGTGCAGTCAATGAAGCATTTTGGGTCCGAATTTTTTTACTGTGAACCGATTTGCATGAAATTTTGGAATTAGGCTCATCTTACCCTTAAATTCAAAAGTGAAAATGATTTGCACACCGCCACCACCCTGGGGGTGGTTGCCACCCCTTCTCGGGGGTGAATTTTTTTTTTTTGAAATAACCTCGGATATCGATAGAAGGCCTAATTTTAAGCAAAAAAACAAATATAAAGTTTTTTGTTAAGTCCAAAACTTTTCGAGTTATTGGCAATTGAAAATTCGCAATTTGTTCACGTTTTTCATCTATTTATTGCAAATATCTCCAAAACTATACGTTTTATCGAAAATTTTATAATAAACAAAATTGTAGCAGGTAAAACAATGAACAATTTGGTTTTTTATAAAGTATTCTAAGAACATTATTAAGCTAGATATAAAAGATCAAAACCATTTTTTATTTTGTCTGAAATTTAATGGTTGTAGTCAATGCCATTTAGCGGCGAGCAGATGCATTTTATGCATTCTATTACAAGAGGATGTTTTGTAGTGCTTGAAATAAGATTTAAAATGAGCACTATTAAAAGTCTTTTACACGTAAAATAAGTGAGCTGTAGTGCAAATAAAGGTAGCATCTAATGTTTTTTTCTTTTAAATCAATGAGTTTTTGGACCATAACTCCTTCAATTTTTGTGCTATCACAATTTGTAAGAAACCATTGTAAAGGTAATTAAGAGAGCTAAAACATCCTTGATAGCAATATATAGTAAACAACTTTTTGCTAAAACGGTGAAGGGTTAAAGGACTTAAGAGAGGCTGTGATTGCGCTGCCACGCGCTCTTTAAACAATCATATCTCCGTCAATTTTTGTTTGACAGAAAAAACTAAAAGACCAAATTGTTTTTCAGAAAAATACCTAAATTTTTTATTCTTACACTTTTATACGTATTTGTCGTCATTTTTGAGATATTATGAAAAAAAGAGGGGTTTTTAAAAATTTGAAAATTTGTTGTTTTTTTTTTAATCGTGACTTTTTTGAAAAATATGTGTCCAAAAGCAGCCAAACTGATACTATCTATCAAACTCTTCATAACAAACTTAAATTCAGGCGGACTACGATTAAATTTAATTTTGGTGGAAATGGCACTTATGAAAGCCATTGATTTAAAAGAAAAAAACATTAGATGCTCCCCTTATTTGCACTACAGCTCACTTATTTTACGTGCAATAGACTTTTAATAGTGCTCATTTTAAATCTTATTTCAAGCACTACAAAACATTCTCTTGTATTAGAATGCATAAAATGCATCTGCTCGCCGCTAAATGGCATTGACTACAACCATTAAATTTCAGACAAAATAAAAAATGGTTTTGATCTTTTATATCTAGCTTAATAATGTTCTTAGAATACTTTATAAAAAACCAAATTGTTCATTGTTTTACCTGCTACAATTTTGTTAATTATAAAATTTTCGATAAAACGTATAGTTTTGGAGATATTTGCAATAAATAGATGAAAAACGTGAACAAATTGCGAATTTTCAATTGCCAATAACTCGAAAAGTATTGGACTTAACAAAAAACTTTATATTTGTTTTTTTGCTTAAAATTAGGCCTTCTATCGATATCCGAGGTTATTTCAAAAAAAAAAAATTCACCCCCGAGAAGGGGTGGCAACCACCCCCAGGGTGGTGGCGGTGTGCAAATCATTTTCACTTTTGAATTTAAGGGTAAGATGAGCCTAATTCCAAAATTTCATGCAAATCGGTTCACAGTAAAAAAATTCGGAGGTTGGGCCCTATTTTTCGCTTCATTGACTGCACTATTTATCTTAACCAAGTTTATTTTTGAGTTGTAACTAGTTAGCTTCGATTTAACAACGTCACTTTAAAGTTAAAGTTAGCGGCCTGCTATGACGAGCATGCTAATACACCGGGTGCGGGCAAGGCCGTCTTTACCCTTTTAGGGGCCCTGGGCACTTTTTGAAAATGGGGCCCTTGTATGTTTCTATAAAAATTATTATGTGTAGTAAAGGTATAAGTACTGAAAAAAACACTTAACTTTGAATCAATATTTCATCAATCATTATAAATCATTATAAAAGTATATAATAATTGCAGCAATACATAAACGTTAACATAAACATAAATAATGTAAAAATAAAAACAAAATTATAAATTTTTCATATAAGAATTCAAAAATAAACAAAATTTAAATAACAGAAAATTGAATTCAGATATAGTTTAAGGAATGTAGTTTAAGAAACAAAATATTGATATGCAAAAAGATGGAAAGAGAAATGTTTATTGAAGTAGTTTTTTTCTTGATTTAAGATTAGCAGAATCATTGATTATATTTACAAAATCGATACCTCTAAAGATGTCGCTTTCGATTGACATCAGCGACAAACTTGTCAATATTTCTTGAACCATTGTAGTTTTGAGTTCGTTTTTTATTCTTTTTAACTTAGGCCAGCCATTGACGACCCAATATAACTGCAAACAGTTCAGTTGTGTTGTGAATGGGGTTGTTTGTGCTGTTTGTACAATTAACTGTGTAAAAATCAAAACGATTTTGATTTTTGTCAAGTCAGTTTGCGCAGTTATATTGTGTCGTCAGTGGCCGGCCTTAGAGAAGGAACGTCCACCACTGCAGTTGGTCACCATCATACTTAAAAAGATTCTAAGTGCAATTTCAACACTTGCAAATTCATCTTCAACTTTATTTGTTTTTAAGAAATTATAAAGCTCTAGAATATTGCCAGTTTCTTCATTTTCGTGTCGAATAGTTTTCCAGTATTCTTTTAAATTCAGGCACGTTTACATCTTCAGTGTAAAATTTAGCAAAAGATTTGCAGTTTTCTTTTAAGTCTTCTGAATTCAGGTTTTTTAAAAGATCGAAAAAAAGAGTCAAAACGTTGGCCAATATTCGTATATGAACCTAGTCGCTGTTTCAAATTAACGCTTAGAGTGTCAACAATGGAAAGAAAGGCTTCAATTTCGAACCTTTCTTTCCCAGTCAAAATTACTGAGGGTTCAGAGCGGTCAAAAACGTCTGTTCTACACCTAGTCCTTTCAGAAAGGTTCTTATACTCGGAATCCGGTTTTTTTTTGTCTGGATGACGAATCAAAGCTATCAAAATTGTCCTTGAGCCCAATTATAAATTCATCGATTGCACTCAGCAAATCTAACATTTTTTTTTGCAAAGACTAAGAGCTTCCTGTCTGGTCTCTCGTGCCTGTCGTAAATCGTTAACGATAGGCATCAAAGCTTCCTCAATTTCTTGATGATCATAATATAAGGCGCTTAGTTCATCAGCTCACGCTGACCATCTTGTTTGAGGAAGACTTTTTACACCTTTTTTTGAACCTAAATGAGCAGTCAATACACTCTATCTTTGAAATCTTAAAAAATTGAGTGCCGTTCATTTCAGAGTATATCTTATAATGAGTAGGGACACTCTCTACACAAATGCAACGCCTACATTAACAATAGACAGCAAAAAAATAAAAACCCACAATTAGTGAAAACAGGCAAAAATTATTAATAGTAACCCTTTCGGACCATCGCATCGCAAATGTCAGAAAGATACACAAGAAGTTTTCCCATCTTCACAACACCATTATTTTAACTTCGATAGTAAAATACACGTATGTATGTTTTTTCTGGTGGGATTTTTAAAAGTGCCTTGAAACGAACACAAGGGAGTGTATGGTTTTGTTGTCCTGATCATTACTCTAGTGACCTCTTTTTTTTTTGTTTTGTTTGAATTTGAATATAATTTCGAAAGGATTGTGATTTAAAAATATAAATATATAAATATATTTTTTTCTTGAAAATAAACCAATAGAGGTTGAGTGTTGTTTCAGCAATTTGGGGCCCCTGGTGATTGCGAGGCCCTGGGCCTGGGCCCAGTGGGCCCAGTGGTAAAGAGGGGTCTGGGTGCGGGTAATACTTCAAAACCAGAAATTTTCATTTGAATGGACTAAAATTATTTTCAAATGACACGAATTGAAGTGTTTTATCAAAAGACACACACAATAAAATCCCCGATACTAGCTCAATCTTCAATTATTGCCAAAACAAAAAGATTTCCACGGCGAACTGAAGCTTCATCTTTTCAGTAATTGAGCAAGAAATGAAATAGGTATATAACTAGTTATGAGTATTTTGTAGGTGCTCTTGGAAATTTGTGCTCAGCCGCACGATATGGAAATATTACAAATACAATTAACAGGTCTTGTTAGCAGCCTTCAATACGTTATGAGGAAGTTCCGCTATATGTTACAGAACTTTCGATTTCATCTTCCTGATGGTACAATCATAGTGATCCCGAAGGGATCACAATTCTATCGCTCTTGAGCGGAAGGTTCGGGTTTTCACTTTCGAAAAATCGGATTTCCTTTCGGCCTTATCTTATTGTTAAGCATTTCAAGAATATGTCCCTAAAATTGTTTGCCAATCCAAGCAAAATACTTGAAGTTATTGAAGTTATATTGGCATATGCTTCGATACTTTTGCATGATAAAATTATACAATATAATTAAAAATGTCCTCAATATTGTACAAAAGATGCGAATAAAATTTACTCATCCTTACTTGAAAAAAAAAAAAAAAAATACAAAAAAAGACGTTGATCTACCCTGAAACCCGAAACCTCCTTATCTGCTTCACACTAGTGAGCCGCTTGTTTGGTACGCCGATTAGAGACCTTTTGACTACATGCTTATAAGTTCCAAGACATAAAGGCATACAGGGTAATGTCTAGGTTTACTGCTTTGCCTTCAACTTGACTTCAATTCCATCCACCGGTTGCTTTTCAATCATAAAGAGAAAATAACTTGGTTTGCTATTACCTTTAGCATTAGTAAAATTAATTTATTACCGTCAGCAATTCACTATTTATTTATGACCTGGGAAAAGTACTTAATTTATCAAAAAAGCATCTGATAAAGCAAACACCCGCTCACACTAAAGCAAAGTGTTGCCAATAATGAAAAACAGAAACTGAATTTGAAGAGTAGATTAGATTAGATTAGATTAGATAGTTTTTATTATTCAAATTCATTTTTAACTACTTTAAAATAATATAAAAACATATATGCATGGCATTATGCCGTCTGCCCGATCATTTAAAAAATTACAATAAATAAGTTCTCAAAAGTTCCCACTTCTTATTTTATTCCTATAATTTAGCGCATTTTTGGCAAAATTAAAAAGTTTTTCCACATCCAGCTCGTTTAACTCCGTTATACTCTCATCATCCGAAAGGTAGTTTTTTCCAAATACCTGACGCCTCACTTCACTTAATATTGGACATTTCCCAATGAAATGTAAGACATCTTCTCTTTCATTCCTGTTGCATAGATCACAAAGACATGGAAGATCTTCCCTATGTGGTATGTAATTCAGGTTAATAATTTCACCTCTCAACCTCATCATCATTGATATAACCTGCACACTGTTTTTATCATGGAAATAGTTTTTTCCTACCAAATTGTGGTCCAAGCGACTGTACACTGCTCTATGTACCGAAGCTTTTGCTTCTTCTCTATACTCCAGTAGCTTCAGTTCATCAACTTTCTCCACCAGCTGATATAAAATTGAACCCCAGTTATCTACATTTCCAATACTTAGATCAACCTCCATCTTGCATTGAAGCGCCAGATCCATCCATTCCGCATACCAGCTTGACTTGTTATCCACCGCTTTTAACGCCACTATTTTTGGAAGCCTTGTATCCGCCATTTTCATTACCTTCAGTATGTAGTCTATCTGCAACTTCAAAGTTTTTATAAACAAGGGTGAAAGTCCTGTTTCGATCATCAACAGATAATTTGGAGCATTAGCAGGAATACAGAAAATTCGTTTTATATAGAACCGTAGGAGCTTCTCTACTGCCTCATGTTCTTTATATCCCCACACCTGTGCCCCATAGAGCAAAACTGATTCAGCCACTGCTTCAAATACTTTATATTTACTGCTATGCGCAATTGCTCCATTTGAAAAACATCCTTTCCACGTCGCATTGATTGCAGCTTTTGCCTTGGATAGTTTTTCGTTGAGGTGTTTACTCAAATAGAGGTTTGACGAAAGAAGCATGCCTAAGTTCTTGAACTCATTCACCAGTTCTAATTCTCCGCCATTGTAGTTCCAAATGTCCTTACGACTTCTTCTACCACCTCCTTTTTTAAAAATCATTGCTTTGGATTTTTCTCGGTTCACTGTCAAATTCCAGAGCTTACAGTAGTCTCCAAGCCGGTTTATCATTAGTTGAAGACTTTCAGCGGAGCTAGCTAACAACACCACATCATCCGCAAACATCAGTCCCTTAATGCATGTATTTGCATAAAGAACACCCCCCGGAAGTCCATCCAGCAGATCATCTATGAATAACGAAAACAATGTTGGGCTCAAGGCGCATCCCTGTTTCACACCTGATTTTGCCTCGAACCAGTCTGACATCTCTTCACCATTCCAAATAGCAGCTTTGTTTGAAGAGTATTTGTCTAAATTTTCGATTCATTCACCCAAAAAACTCGTCTGTAAATTTCACGACAAGTTACCATCAAATTTACAATTGACTATGTAGTTGTATACTTAACAGAATTGTTCATCAAATTTATCATTTCTTGTTGGTTTTACCGATTTGCGCAATCATTTTTTACAACAAAATTGTGAAAATGATCTCAATTAGTTGATGTAGAGTTCCCAACATTCCGTCAATTTTGGTTGTCACTTTTACATTAATGCGAATCTGTGAAATCAACACCCCAAGTGCCTCAAATTTGCAGCTTATATATTTATGTTAAAGTACAAAAATATATGAATATGACAAACGACTTTGTTAAAATAACAATAAAAATTTTGAATCCATAATTTTAGCATTGATAAAACAAAAATTGGTTTTAACTTTTGAATTTGTTGAAGTCACATCAATGCAATTAAATTGACTTCCAAAAGTCTACAATCTACACATGTGCTTCACGACCCATTTTTGTTGTCCTTACAACGACGCGACGTAAGTGAATCCCCCCGTTATCAACTCATTCGCTTCGAATTTCAAGCAGTTCGGGCATACACATTATTTTATTGCTGATAATTTTATTCTGAATACAAGATTCTGTATTTTTTATTCCATTTATAGGTGCAATAGATCAATCAAATATAATATGTAATAATAAAAAGCTTTTGAAGACCCATCAGATTCTAAAGGGTTATTTCTCAAACTAATTTACTTTACTTTGCAGTTTTTGGAAAAAATTGCTTTCAAACTCGTAGTTGAAAAGAAAAAGAAAATTTTTGTACAAAGAAATGGACATTTTCATCGACATGACTATTTTTGCAATTCTAAATATCATTCATAACAATATTTCATTGAAAAATTCAAGTTCCTTGGTTTATGGGTTGACTTGTTGACACAAATTGTGACATTCATTTGTATAATTTGTTTGGACATTTGTTCAGCTCTATCTTTGGACACCAAGAAATTCTACAGTATGGTATGAAAAAGAACCAATATTGGGTTACTTCACACAACAGTCTAGGCCTTGAGAATGATAGCCGACATCATAGAGCTGCACGAATCAAGAGTATCCCTGCTAAGGTAGGGCTTCACCTGTGAAGAAATCATGGCCACAACATTTTTTGGACGATCATATAGTTCAATCGTTTTTCGTCGCATCAATTATACAGGGTATCCCGTTACTCGTGTTACATACTTTGAGATGTGATTCTTTGTCCGTTTCTCAACTTTGACATCACTTTTTGATAATTTAAAAAATGCTAATTTGGTGTACCATGTCCTGTGTTAAGTTCGATTTCTCTGTCAATACTGATTGTACATGGTAGAGACTTAATTTTAGACTTAATTTTTTGTAGAAATAATAATCTTTGAAACTGTATTTAAATAAAGCTCTTAAAGGCTGGAAAGAAGGAAAGCTGGTTGAAAACTAACTAAATAATAATTCATCATTGAGTAGAATGTTGCTTGGCTTTTAAGGGCGACTTGGAATGGCCCCTCAAAATAAAACACCATAACATGGCGAGGAAAGTAACACTGCTACAAAAAATACAAAATACATTGCCCAACCTTCGCATCCACGTAGGGTACAATTATAGCAAACTTTAATTGGCTACCTTTGTTATGTTTCGTTGTTCTTTCGTTGGTAATAGAATTTCACCCCTAACATACGCACGAGTTGGCCATCACCTGGGAAATGGCGGTCACTCATGCCTATGGCGGGTGCCATACTGTTATTGATGGCTTCACTCTAAGAAAATACCCATAAAACAATGATTAGCCTAGAAGCTCTTTCAACCCTAGACTATGGGCATTTCTCAATGGTCACCACATTAAATGAGGGTGGGCCACTTTTCTAGTGGCACATATTATACTGTAATTGATACGTGTCATGAGAAAGTTAGTGATAACATTGTGCTGACCATGTTTTCATTCGTTTTTGTGTGTTCAACTGAAATGATACTGATTTTGGAAAACAACGACCAAAAAAAAAAAATTATATCTGCCAAGGACATATACATAAATGGCCTCTGTTCATGTGAGGCCGCAATAAAAACTCGTTAATTAGTTGATAGCAAAGCAAATGTTAAATGTAAATTAGTGTTTTACATGATGGCTACTCATTGTTCTTATTAAACACTCAAATACGGACAGCAGTAAAAAGTGTACGTCAACATTGTTTATCTTTGTTTTTTGTTTTGTTCTTTTTTTTTGTTTGGTTAAAATTGTAAAAACATTGATATTTGTCATGAAAGTCATGCAAAATAATTAGGGAAACAAACATTTATTTGGTATTTATGGCTGACAGGGTGGCACGTGTAGATTAATTACCAAAAATGTTTTAATTGATAGATAAAGTGGTTGGTACCTTTTTATACCCACTACTTTTTTGGTGTTCATAAATCCCGGAGTAATGCCAATTTTAATAAGATGATTGGTGTTGTAAGCGTTTCATATAAGTATGTATTTGTTAAACAGGAAAATATCTCTGAGTAAGCGAATCTGTAAGAGCGTCAGGTGTGTTGCCTAAATAAATGCCTAAATAAATGAAAAGATTAGTAAAATTTTAACAGTTAAAACACTTTTTATATTTCCTCAGATGCACATTTCTTTATAAACAAAATTAAATTATATATATATATATATTAACAAATTATACTTAATTTGTTTGTTTCTAAACAAAATTACAATAAAAAAAATACTCAAAATACTTTAACCTGTTCCAGCATTTGCAGCTATAAGCTATACAGTCAGAGATTACTCTAAATTTCTTACTTATCTTTCAAACCCGACTTCTGGCAGTAAATTAGGGTTTGAGTTCAGCATACCTCGACAATCTTATTTGACTCCGAGTTCTAAAAATTTTATTTCAATTATTTCCGTTGTTCCTTTTTTATGCACTACCCAAATCCTTTACATGTGCATAGGCTACCATCTTGAGTTCGTTACAAATAAATTTGATTTTGACTTTCTTCTAGGCAAACAATGCCACTGTTCTACGTCATAAATTTTGTAGAACACCACTCCTGTGGTATTAAATGTGTGAACACATGTATTTTCGACCACCATCAGCGAACAATTCTGAATACAACCAACAATTTCTTTTTATTATTTGCTGGAACGGAGAAAATTAATTCCATCGCTCATTGTCCACAATGAAGTGCACATTTTTTAAAGAGCGTTGAATTTTTTTTTTTTTCTGATTCGCCTACGCTTCTACCTACATGACCGTAATAAGGACTTCTAAGATCCCTACACGTGTTGGAGTTTTCTTTCCTAATGCGATTTGAGTAAATTGTGACAAAAAACACACACTTATGACACTTGTCCTTTTTTTAAAGAAATATTGCCCGGAAACAAAGGCCTCTGTCTGAAATTCTGGGTTATAGACGCAATCTCAGAAATTCGATGCCACAAGGATAATTGTTGTTTACACAAGCAAAGGACACTGCCTACACAAACAATGTATAACATGTTTATTTTAAGAAGAAATGTCTTTTCCTTTCTTTTGTACATGGCTGCTCTCTACTGATACACTTTGAGAAATGATTTTGATTTCATGATTTTTTTATCTTCATATGGATTATCATACGTCTTTCTTATGACAACAGTCGAGATATTGATTTGTTTGGTGGAAGACTTATTGCTCTTTCATGTACAAAATTAATGAATAAAATTCGTTAAGGATTGCTGGGGCATGTGAGAACAAGGCTGTGAAAAAAAACTACATCTGTTCCCAATTCGAAAGAGAAAGAAAGTCAAATACTAAAAATAATCTTGTGTAATCCAAAGAAAAATTTTGAGGACAGAAAAAAGCTCGACAGTGTATTGTGTATGGGTTGGTGAGAATTTCTAAAAACACTCAAAAAAGAACTTCAAAACTTCAAAAAATATTACCGTGAAAAGCGCGAAAATTGTAGTTTGCCAAAGCTATATTGCAATTTAGCGCCATCTCTGACCTTAGTGCTATCTCTGCCACACCAAAAACTAAAAATTTTCCAGCGAATGAGCGTCTGTTTATTGCTATCTTAGAAGTGTTTATAAGGGCGGTATATTTTTGATTCAAATCAAAACTTCCTATTGAAAAGGCAAAACTGAAAAACATGATATGATTCTTTTAATTTTTAAAATATCAGGGTTATATACTTTTAAGTGGAGTCCTGTGAGATTTTTAAACCTCTGTCGCTTGCTGTTGTTGACTGTTGCTGATGCAGAGTGTCGCAAACTGTACTTATTGGGTCGCTAGGTGTTCTTCTTCCACATTTAGTGTTGAGAATAGTTTTAAACTTACTATCGTCCTGATTAAATTCTTGAATTTAGAAGAGTTCATGCGCAAGCACATTACTGAGTCACAAAACATAGCAGAATCGAATAAAACGTCTTTGAGTCAAAAGTAAAAGGCAATAAATATGGGCAAAGGATGTTTGTATCCAAATCAAAACCAAAGTTACTTGAAAAAGTTACCAGAGTTCAAATTTCAGTCATTAAATTTCGGAGCAAATTTGAAAAAAGTATAGCAAATTTGAAAAAAGTGGAGCAAATGCCAAATTTCCTTACTTTTTTTGGTTAAAAAGTTTGTTTTAGGAAAGAGTGGGCCTTCTAATGGCTTCTTGTTAAATTATAGCTAATTTTAACTTTGGCAGCTAGTTCCCGTTCGAACTTTTAATAAAAATTCAATATCACAGTTTTTTGAAAAAAAAATTTGTCCTAAATGAAGCACCCTGCGCGACTCGGTAAGAAAATTTGTGCAAAAGGCTCCCAAACTATGCGTGGTGTCGGTCGTATACAGGCAAATATTGCTGCAGTCGAGAGTGTGCGATTCAATCCAAGAACACGTCTCTACGCTTGGGTTAACAGAGGACGTTTCAGATACTAACCAAATTTCTTAAATGTGATTGATGACATGGACCATAGAGGAATAAAGAACAAGAAGGAAAACCATTATATCTCTTGCGCCGCAAATTCCATTTACTTACATTGTTGCTTTTGTAACACGAGATCTATCTGTGATAAACGCATTTAACTGAATATAAAGTTGTGTCTGTGAAATTACTAACACCACTTTATTTTCGGATTTCTGGTTGTGTCCCCTATATTGCATTTCTTACTTATTTATTTAAAATTTTAGTTTCATGCATTTCAATCCACTGTTGTCTGGAGGTTAGATATCTAAAATTTTCTATGTCGAAAAAATGGAAAAGTTTAAGAGTAAATCCCAATAAAATCGGAGTTTCGGAGTATATTTTATTTTTTCTTCAACATTTTAGCAGGTTTGACAAGTTTTTGTGTTTCTATTTGGAAGTGTAAATCACAGCTACACTGTAGGGAGCCCAAGCGTGTTGATTTAACAATTTTTAGCAGTTTTAAACCGTGCAACTCTCCCTCTCCGAACTGCAATACCAGAAACATAAATTTATTGTAAAATAAATTTGATCATTTCGAGTTTTGAACTAAAAACCCTCCTCATGCTAGTCAATCACGCAGCCACTAGACGTTGCAACATTAACGATCAAAATTTTGTTGTATCAACTCATTGTCTGCAAGCGAAGACTTGTGGTGGTTTGACAATTTTCGAACACTTAGACAATTTTAAAACACTTAAACTCTTGCTTAACGTAAGCAATGTACTCGTAAATTCTGCTCTGATTTTATTTCGTTTTTCCTTTGATTTCATTAAATTTCGCTTTTAATTTTTTTCTTTTCAAAAGCTTTTTGTTTTCGAAGCAAAACATCTGAAATCTAATTTAAGTATTTTATCAACAAGGCTATATTTGTTTTTCACTTTGATTTTAATGCTTCATCACTTTTAAATTTCCAAACGCGAAAGGTTTCATTTGTAGTAAGGATCTATTTAAATTTCAGACGCACTCAATTGACGCACCTTTCGTATCCAATGATGTTCATTGGAATGATCTAATATTTTAATTCAATTCAATTTATTTTGTATAAATAACAAATATTTGTAGATTAAGTTTTTGGTTTTAATTATTTGTGTAACAAAAGCAAAGAAATAGCTGGGACTTATGTTAGTCATATAAAAGTCACAAACTGTTGCGTGAACAAACGACTGGAACTGAGAGAGCTATGACATGATGGGGTAAGACAAATACATAATTCTATTCCAAGGAGCAAGGTTAAGTTTTTCACACAAATACATTAGAGCACTATTAACAGTAGTAGTTATACCTACATGATTTTGATTATGCAAGCACATACAATTTCCGCAGATTTTTCTTAAAAACACTATTATGTTCTGTTCTTTTAAACTCGTAGTAATACTTCAAGGATATGCCAAATAGTGCTCAAAACTTTGCATATATGTAGTTCTTATTTATGCCGGAAGTTGCGTTCAGGTTCTGAAGGACTCTCTGTACCTATCGAGCAATTTGCGATTTAATCAAAACCGAATCAGTGTAATAGTTAATTGCTCATCCTTTTGGAAATATCACTACGATTGGACACATTAATGAACTTTCTCTCTAAACTAGGCATTGCAGTTCTGGGTGAAACTGGGCTTCAATCAACACTTTCCACCAACAATTTGGGGTGAGCTTTCGGTTGAGAGCTCTATCCACTTCATTGCACCACCTAGGAGGAGGTTGTCCCCCTCCTCAACTTTCGGTGATGTCCATCCGCTCTACATTTCAATTGAGATGGGGCACACCATTGCAAATAAACAAGAACAAAAAGTTAATCCTTTCCCTTGACAAAAAATAGGTTCTCTGATTGTAAAAATCAATTTCTGAACATATCTCGTTAAAATCACCTTATTGCAGACTGCCAAAGTTAATCACATTTCCCGATTCGAATCTATCATCAATGATTTCAATATGGTTTATATTGTTAAGGTTATCAAAACAAGGCAAAACATATCGGTCGAAGAGCCCTTCTGTCCAGTCATTGGCAATATGCTCTTTCCATCATTGATCGGATTTGGTCCTTTGTGTGCCGTTACCTTTTTATGAAAAAGTGTTCTTCCATTTTCTTGAGCTTCATGCGTGTAGAAGATTTCCCGAGATGGGTTGGTCGTTTCTTTTGGGTGACGATAATAATGTTAAGGATTCTTTAAGAAGCACCTTCTTCATTCTACCCTCATCGTGCATTATGGCACTTTGTCCTTTTTTTCCATTTAAGTGTGTTGAAACGGGATCAAATCTTAAGCCGAAATCTTTATTGTGACGAACGCGTTGTGATGTGACGTTTTTATTAGTTGTTTGTTAGGAGTGATTTTATATACCGGCGAGCATAAGTAACAAGGATACATCCGTTCATCCGCAAACATTAAGTCTCATTGGTTGTTCTCTTTGAGGAACAAATAAAATATATGAACACACTACACTAAAGAATATAACAAGATTGCAGCAACAAAGGAAGTGTAACGGCCTTTCAAATTGGATTAGAGTTTGACTTTTAGTGAGTGCCCTTTATCCCTTTTGCGAACACGGAGTCAAGAATGAAATCGTTTTTTTATTCATACTTTCAACCGTGAAATCCATAAAGGATATGAAATATACAGCTACGGCACTTTTTTTAAGTCTGCTTTGTTGTAAGTATTCATAGAGCGCAGATGATGATCGGCAACGGTATGGCAAAATGAAAGAATATTATAGAAACCACAAATCACGAAAATCTCATTTAGGCGTAGGTTTTGGATGGACTTACCTACTATACACGAAAGTGTAGGTATAGCACTCGATTTTTTATCGTAAGCTGATTTAAGATTGAGCAAAGGAGGAACTATTGAAGAAAGTTAAGTGTTCAAAAGTATTTGTGCTGTTGTTTTGAAAGCAACAAATCGATTTGCAAGACCCTGGCCTTTAGAACAGCTGTTCCCATTCAACATTTTCAGAAAAATCATACAGCAAACTTGAGTCGCTTTTTGTTAAATATGTAGCTTATGAAAATTTTTGTATTTATCATGGTTAGCTACATCTTTTTAGATGTAAGTTTATCTCTTTTAATTCAGCGATTTTAGCCTAAGAGACGGTTAGGTTGGGTAGAAACAAAATACAAATGCTATTGGGGTTAGCTGGTTGTTTTAATCTCCGTTGAGGCGGGAGGGGCAGTTTCATAAGTAGTTAACTATCAATAGTAGAAAAATTATTCAAACTCAACTAAATCATTTTACATCACGCACTACTGTGTTTTTGAAAACTGACTTTTTGTTCTTCGATTGGCTTTTGATTCAAGTTGTTTTAGTCATTGCTTTTATTATCACATTTATTTTAACACAAAAAGAACCGTAACTTTTGTGTTTTTTTGTTAATTTATGGCCATGAGCCGTAGGCGGATATGGCATTTAGAAACCTCGTGATATTCTTTTGAACCCTTTTATTTTTAAGTTGAAGATTGTTCTTATAACTTTTTTTAAGAAATGCTATACAAACGCACTTATGGTGGCGCAACAGAGCAGTGAGCATAGTGCATTTTTCACAATCATGCCTTGTGAGGGAATGGAGTAGTGCCCGTAGCGTAATGGTTAGCATATCTGCTTGATACGCGTGAGGTTTGTGGTCCGAATCCCAACAGAACCTAAACATGTTTTTCCACGAGTATCACCTTTCGCAAGGAATTGGCAAATCTTCCGTTATAGTAATTTGTAATAATAAGAAATGTAAAGTAAGAAATGCTAACAGTAGGTACTTATATAAAAAAAATTCAGCAAACCGTGTCAAAGGAGCCCAACTCACATCAGCCGTTGAAGATGTGCGTGACAGTAAAATGTTAAAAAAGCTGCATCAAAGCATTTTGTGATTCCCTTCACTACATTTAGAAACTTCTCAAAGGATAACACCCTAAAATACCCAGTTTGCGATCTGTGTCGTGTCGAGGAGAGGGAAGGAAAAATCGTTCTCTACATAAAAAAGTCTCAGGCACACGCAGGCCCGCATTTACCATGCAGGCACAGTAGGTAGTTGCCTCGAACGGCAAGAATTGAAGAGCGGCAAATTTTGAGATAAAATTTGAAAACTTGTTGAATTCGTGGGAATTGAATTTCCCGCCTTTTTCGATGCTCGAATCGAAAAAAGAATCGATTTGGAAAAAATTTGGATAAATCTCGATATTTGATAAGATGCTGTATCGAAAATCGTCTTATTCTCTCCTACATTATTACATTATTGTAGGATAATATATACAGGGTGATTTGCATAAGGTGTGACAAAAACATAGTGTGTGTAGGTTGGACTTAGACAAGCGAAAAATCGTATGGGAGGGGGGGGGGGTCCATTTTCCCCCGCTTAGGCGGGAGGGACAATTTAAGAAAAAAATCACTAAAAATGGAAAAAAAATTATTTAAAAATAACGGTAATACCTACAGAGTCGTGCTACAGCATTTTGAAAAGCCAAAAACCTATACATTAATTAAAATTTAAAAATAAGTTGTTGAAATGAATAGTTTTTGAAATATTAATTTTCAAAGTCAAAATTTTGAAAAAAAATTTTTTTTTTCAAAATTTTATTAAGTAGTATTTTTCTGGCTTATTTTCAATGCTCTTATTTATTTTTGATCAAACACAAAAAACCGGATGCCAAAATAACCTGTAGTTTTCGAGAAAACCAAATATTACAAAAACGACTTTTTTCAATTTTTTTTTAAAGTTTTTTTTTCGTTATTGGATTCTTAAGTGAATTTACGAAATAAAGGATGAATTATCTCTTAACTTATTTTCACCTAAGAATCACTTAAGAGTCCAATAACGAAAAAAAAACTTAAAAAAAAAATTGAAAAAAGTCGTTTTTGTAATTTTTGGTTTTCTCAAAACTACAGGCGATTTCGACATCCGGTTTCTTGTGTTTGATCAAAAATAAATAAGAGCATTGAAAATAAGCCAGAAAAATACTACTTAATTACGTAAAATTTTGAAAAAAATGGTTTGAAAAAAAAAAATTATGTTTTTTTTCCAAAATTTTGATTTTGAAAATTAGTATTTCAAAAACAATTCATTTGAACAACTTATTTTTAAATTTAAATTAATGTATTAGTTTTTGGCTTTTTAAAATGCTATAGCACGACTCTGTGGGTATTACCGTTATTTTTAAATAATTTTTTTTTCATTTTTAGCGATTTTTTTCTTAAATTGCCCCTCCCGCCTAAACGGTGGAAAATGGACCCCCCCCCCCCATTCGATTTTTTGCTTGTCTAGGTCCAACCTACATACCGTATCTTTTTGTCACACCTTATGCAAATCACCCAGTATAATATCAAACTGTTAATCTTGAATTTGCAAAGTAAACAATAAAAACAATTATTTTATAAAAAGTTATTTTATTGATAAGAAGAACAAAGAAATCTTATAACTATGTTATAAGATAATGACTTAAGCTTTTGAACACAAATATTATTCACAAGAAAAGGCTGCAATATTAAAACTTTGTTTCTTAAAACATAATGCTCGAATGGCTTTTTAAGCATAATACTATTGAACTTTAAGAAAACTTTTTGGTTCCCACTTATTGACCGTAGATACTCAGCTCCCGCAGTCACTAACGCCCTTCGAGAAGAGTCCTTGAGCGTATTTGTTTGGCTGAACTCATCCAAAATGTACGCTGCTGGGCTTGTTTTCGTAAAAGCTTTCAATCCCTGTAACATTACGAAAATTTTATTTATATAATTACAGTTAATTCAATATTGTAAAAGTTACTTACTTCCTTGTATAAAAGAAGACTTCCAATACTTTATGTTACTATGTTGTTTCTACTTGAATGCAATACTGAAATATTAAAAACAAGTATTGTTGTGTATTAGAACGTACTGTTCCATAAGTACAATACAGCACTGTTTCCCGCTAAATACAAAATTTAATTAATTTTAATACAATTAAATATTAAATTTCAATATATTACTTTTGAACATTATACTATGGTCACTTTTATCCAAAGCTTCTACGAAAATCAAATAACAAATTATTGGATTTTAATATTTGAAGGTTAAATTTCAGTAGAAAAGTATTAAAAAGGGCATATTAGTGGGAGATATATTGAATTTTAATACCAAATTATTAAAAAAAAAATGTTTAATAAAGTTGGAATATTAAAAACAAATTATTCCTGTATTGCATACGGTTGTAATACGAGGGCCGTATTTAAAAACACCCCAAGATTTTTAACCGCAATGCAGCCCATATAAGACGTATTGGTCCAAGAGCTTCATTTCCGCTGTCTCGTATACAGATGCTTGTTACTGTAATGTCTCTGACGCTGGTGGTTGAATTGAAAGTGAGGCCGGTGCATAGTCTCAGAATCTTCCTTTCGAAAATTAGGAGCTCCTTCATCGCGGTCTTCGAGATGGTGAACCAAACTGGGCTGCCGTAGTTTATATGACGGGTCTCAGCAGCTGCTTGTACATCAGTAGTTTTGTGGGCTGACTTAGTCCTGTCGTTCTCCTCAGCAAAGGGTACAGTCGGTGGAAGGCGAAGTTAGACTTTTAAGTACAGTGCGTGAGAAGATCTTGAGTCCTTCGCTTTCTTGGTGTACAGACACCAAACTACAAGTCTACAAATCAACAGGCACTCGTGGGATTATGTTTATTGGACTTGTAGAAAATCAAGCAAAATTGTTGCGTTTTTTACAGAAATTTTTAACAATTGTAATTATTCGCTTGTAGTTTTGTGTAACAGGTCCCTGGTTTCCGATCGAAACTTTTTCAAAGTCAACCATAGTACAACATGCAAATCCTCTAAAGTCTAAAGAATCCTGATGTTCCTCCATTTGGATTTTTATGCTTTGGATGAAATCAGCTCTTGACTTACCCAATGCAGGTACTAAACAAATTTTGCCATGTGTAGACTCTAAATGTTCAAAGAGCTCATTGAATCTTTAGCTATTAAATTAGCAACACTGTGTCAATTTTACACTGAATACACTTACTTCAGAACAACACTTGCAAGTTGGTTGTGCCGATGTACGGCTCCAGTGGTCGAAAATAGGACTTGTCGATTACTCATCATTCAAGCCAGCCATGGGGTCGAAAGCCTAAAATCTGTTTTAACCTCAAAGCCTGAAATCGCATTTTGCTTATAAAATTCTTTTACTTAGATATACCGACAGGAATGCCGAGTTCAACATGTTTTTTGTATTTGTATTTGCATTTCCTTAATCATTGAAGATTGAATATTCAAACTTACAGCGGCTTTTGTTCCAAAAATTATTTTTACAAAAACTACAGCCAATCTTCCTAAAATGTATGAAATTTTGAATTTCAGAATTGTAAGGGTAGCAAAAACTCCATTTAATGATATGGGTTGCAATTCTTTATCCTGGCAATGGCAAATGGGAATTCAATGAGTCCTTGGGCATGACATGAGCTAAACCAAACCCAACATTGAACTCGGTAAAGGGTCAAGCACACACAGTTTCTCTTTCAATTCTCTCGCTAAAGGCTCATGGCCAGCCTTACAACAAGGATGAAAGAATGTCATGCCTGCGGCTAGTTTTCTTTCAACGAAATAACATGAAAGAAATATAAAAAAGCAAACTCCAACAAAAACAGACCACAGTGCAACCATCAGCTAACCTCATCATCATCACAGCATAACCCGACCAACATAACCCCAACCCATTTCCAAACTGACTGAAGACTTGTACATTGGCTTGTTCGGAAAATGTTTAACAAAACCTCCACATGAAGGTACATGTTTTCCAAGCGAATGATAACTCCGCACCCCCATGGACTGGCATGGAGCCCTAACAAAAGGAAGCAACGCATACACCGCTCCAGGCAGGATTTAGTCCAAATATATGCTCATACTCGTATGTGGGGTAGGGGGAACTTGGTAACGAGGTACTTGTAACTAGTATCGGCACAGATATGTGGTCTGGCCCGGAGATCCTGCTTCAAAATCATGTTGCTTCTCGAAGTCTGTCCTATGTCCGACCATATCAAGCTGTGGCACACCAAAGAATAAGAATCACTTTTGACACTCGACGCCCTTCTCTGTATGCTGGTCAATTGACCGAAGGCAAGGCACCCAAATCCTGTTGAGCCTGTAGATGGTTGGACTCCCCTGAAAAACTTTCTTTTGCTACATCATGTACAGTTATCACCTTATAAGTGTAAGACGATGATGTTTTCGCACCAAGCTCACTGCAAGAGGATGTGAAATTAAATCGAGGACTTCATCAAAAGTCGACTCTTGTACATCGAGAGTGTGAATTTCATTCAGCTCATAAGCTGATGCGAGTAAGAGTTTGGGTCCTTTGTCTAGGATATCCTAATCTACACACATGCGGAGAAAGTTTGTTTTTGTACTTGCTTCATCTTGGGGAAGATTGCAATCATTTGGAAGCTATACTTCCATGCATCTCACTAACTATACATACTACGTGCATTTGGGACAACCTAAGCTGAGGGTTGCTTTGTGTGAGTGTGTAAACTATTCCAATTCATTAACATAGAATGTGTTCTTGGTGTCGAATTATGCGGTTTAAAAACGGAACCATCACGCCCGGCACTTAGAACGGCCTGAAAGAAGAAATATGCAAATTTGTGTTTGCCTAACAATGGGGGAACATTTTAAGTAATTGGATCTCCATTTAGGACTTAATGTTCGAGTATATTCTTATGTGCCTTTTTCGGGGTGATGGTTTTCGCATTCCATCTGTGGGAGTCGAAGGGTGACCCAGGCCTTTTACAGATTAGTTAGAGAGAAAGGACAATTTCATTTGTCATTCAGGGCTTAGAAGGGATTTCAATTTGGTTTTCTTTATGGATGTTTCTCATTACATTTTCATTATTTATTGCAATGTTTTACATGTGGCTATATAAACTACTACTATACTCCAACTATGTTTTATTTTTCCTTTCATGTCGTAAGTAGTGTTGGATGGAAATGAGATTTTGGGTGCGTGTTTTAACGGAGAATGGGAAAGTTAACATAATGATATTGTTTTAAGGTTCTGTGAGTTAGAAAAGTAAAGTGGGAAAATTGTGTTGGTAAAATAAGAAATAAGCAATAACTTATACAAATGCGAAAAAGCACCTTCTTTTGCTATTACATGTTCTTCTTCTTGTACTATATCTACTTTTTGTTATTTTCCTCTTCCTGCTTCTTCACTTCGTCTTCCTATTTTTCTTCTTATGCTTCTACATTCTTTTCGGCTTTTTGAGCATCGTGATCTCGAAGTGGTCACAGTTCTCCAATTTATCTGGTTCACTTAAATTTTTTTTGCTCATACGTCTGTGTGTGCTTTTGTGGCAAGGAGTAGGATCCTCCCTTATGGTAACTTCAACGTCAGTAAAATGACTCAATCACATCTTTAGTATACACCTACTGTAACTTGAGATTCTTCGATGGTTTCAGCTGTGGAATCACAATGTACCTTCATTTGGATACTTGTAATTTAGATTGCATTTCTCTTTTTTTAAGGATTTATGAATACTCTTTTCATGTTAAAACACACACACAGTGCGAAAGTAGGAAAATAGGAGAGGATTTTTAGGAAAATCCAAAGCACATTGCTTTTGAATTTTTGTGAATCGTAATGCAGGGGAAAGACATTCGGGTGGTGCGACAAAAATATGAATCTCTATACTTTACTGTACGTCCAAAGTTGGGCTCAAGGTATAACTGATGAGCATCCCAAACGAATCGGGTGTTGCGGCTGAATTGTTTTAGGGAAGGAATGCAGCTGGCTATTTCGCTGGAGCACTGCTTGTAAAAAAAGCGGTAAATTAAAGAAAGGCAATAATGTTTGGATGATGTTCTGTGATTGAACTGTCACCTATCAATCTCAATGCTCTATTTTGTATATTACACTATAATAAAGAGGAAACATTTGTTTGTTTGTTTTGTGTTCAATATGCTCCAAAATACTGATCTGATTCGAATGCGATTTGGAACAGCAATGGTCTGGAGCCTAGAAAGTAACAAAGGCTATATTTCATCCCCATATTCCTTCTTAGACGGAAACGATAACGTAAGCATGGACTTGGAGTTTGTATTGAATAGGCACCTAGACTAGGTACTGAGCCCAATTGAACAATATTTGAAACAAAAGTTTGCGAGAGTCTGAGAATTGATAAAGGCTATATTTTATCCCCATATTCCAACGGGAAAGAGCCGGGAACGGGATCATAACCGTGGCATTAGAAATACTGGACCGATTTCAAAAATTCTGTCGTGGTTGAGTGCTTCAATATTCTCAAGTTGTATGCATTATTATTCATTTAAATATTCCAACGTTCAGTAACATATGTAGGTAGATATAATTTTCCTACGTCGCACAGTGGGGAAACATACCTCGATAATCGGAATCAATTCGGGAGATGAACCTACTTCATTAATATCGGTTTTTTTAAGTAGAAGTAGCATAAACATGAATAGGAGCACCATTGTTGTTCTCTAAAAGAATTTTTTAATGCTTCTTTCAGGGGTTTACTAGTGTAACCCATGAAAAATTAGGCGATTTTTGAGAATTTTTTCAAAGGAAAGTACTGGATATAATGTTTTTAAATTTTTCACACATAATAAAGAATATTTTCAGCTATATTTTATGATTTTTGCTGTCTTCAAACGTGCTAAAAAAACTGCCCCAAATGCAGACATGATTCCTGTCAAACGAGTAGCTGAAACAAAAAAAAAACAAAAAATAGTACTAAAGTTGCAGGTACATATTTCCTTTACAATTTTTTGAAGGTATAAACTATTGAAACAAAAAAACTTTGAATGTGTCATATTGGTATAGCCCCTTAATATTTATTTAATGAAAGAAGCAAAAGGGAAATAGAATCATACTTTTCATTTTTAGTGATTCAAAAAATGCAATGCGCTTGGATTGTACTATCACTAAAGCAACTTTTTTCATTTGAGTCCTTAGAACTAGCACTGCAAATGTAACAGCGCTGAGAAAAGGTGGTGTCTGTCTGGGTAATACAAACTTTTAGGTCAACCATTGCAAAAAAAAAAAAGAGTTTGAGCATAGACATAGAAGATATTTCGCAGTTTCCAGAACCTGTGCAAGTTCCTTCTTGTTTTCAAACTTACGTAGGCGGCAGTATTTGAATGATGAAGATCTCGGATTTTGCATTCTACACTATGATCCATTACTGGAAACCGTTCAGGGTCCTTGGCTCTAATAATATTGTTTTGGTGTCTCGTTAACTTGTCCTTTACCACAACTGAAAGTGAATCCTCACCTGCTCGGCCCAACAGAGCTATTGTTACCTAGCAGCCTCAAAATATTTTTTCCATAACTCACGTTTCACAGTCGGCGCCCCCTTTAACATCAAAACTCCTGCACTGATCCTTTTGAAATTTTGAACACTATTTCAGTATATGATTTACAAAGTAAAGCTGGAGAGTGTTTTTTTTTTAATTCGTTGATATATTTTTTTTAACAATTACAAATGCTCCGATTTCTTCCTCAAAAGTTTTTCACTTCAAAGTGTTCCTAAAAAGTGAAAAATCAAAATTTCAAAAAATAAACCTTCCCAATGTTATTTGGGGAACGCAATTTGTTTGTAATAACTGAGTTGGGAAAGTCTTTGGGGAAATCTTTTTGTGTCATCTTATTTTTAACATTTCAAGAATGTGTCCCTATAAGATTTTAATAAAAGAATACCATGTAGTTAAAACCAGGTATGCACAATATTGTGCAAAAGGTGCGTATAAAATTAAGCAATCTATGTCGATGTCGATGGTATTTCCATTCGTTCGAAAAAAATTACAGTTGAAATTACCTTTATATTGAAAGACTTGTTTGCTTTTGTTCGCGCTGGGCGCTGGTGGAGTGTTTTATTGAAATAGGCACTTGCCTTTAGCCTAGGTTAGAATGTTAAGGTAATGTGCAGTTTCATTTGAAAGCAAAATCAATAAGAGTAGCTCTCAGACCTCTCTCGAGAGCAATGTATCAAATTTTGTAAATAGTTGACTGTTTACTCTCGACATTCGAGTTTTTTGAAAGTAATTCGCAATTGGACATACATTTTTTATCACTTTCGTAGATAAGTTGGCAAAATTTCAACATAGTTCGTATTTTGCGAAAAGCTTTCGGATAGCTAACAAGGCAAGGTGGACAGTGTGGGGAATTAACGACAATAAGAAAAGTATGAGTTATGAGATCATCTGGAAGATAAATCATTCCAAAATTTAAAAAAAAAAAAAATCCAGAACTGTTTTCTTACACTGATAGTGAAATCCTTGAATTGTTTTGCATCTTTAGTTTGAAGCACTTTTTGCAAGAGTAGACCCCACAACAAGTAATGTCAAGCCAACGATTCAAGTAGCTGCAACTCTTCGCTAGTGGGAATATAATTATGTTGTTTTCACCAGTTTCAACTTCCGACTGGCAGAAAAAATTTATCAAGTGGACATGGTTTCCAATGTAACTTAAGAAATCGTATCACAAAACTAAACAAATTTACTGACGATAGTAGAGCCTAAAAACTCAACTCAGCTCATAAATGTAATTGGAGAGTTTACAAGCTCAAGAGTCTGAAATGGAACCGTCAAGTCTAATCGAATATGGAATTCTTTACACGACGCAATCTTTCATAAGAAAATAATGATAAATATGAAAAAGAACTTTTTCATTGCTTTTATAATTGGCGTCATAGCTACTAAGCTTCTTTTTCTAAGAAAACAAATTTTCAATGTTCTTACTTACTACATGCATTTCTTTTTCACTTTTTGTAAGTTTTTATGTGCGTCTTTTGTTTGCAGGATTTCAGTTTCTTATCAAATCAATCAACAATTAATACCAATCGCGGTATCTCTACTCTACAACTTCTCATCGTACGCAACATTTGATCAGACATGGTTCAAGAAGTAAACTCATCTTTTGCCCATTTCCTTTTTTTTTGTCAATCAATAAAATGCTTTTTTAGAAACATTCTCTTAGATAAGCCCCTTTAATGCCGGGTAGGTAAATGTACACTCATGTTGTTTCAGACGACAAGCATCGTTTTCTAAACCTCTAATCCGCCGATGGTCAAACAATAGGTACAACATTAATGAAACTTATATTTCACACAAAGATACGAGAATCGTTTTCGTCATCATCCGTCGTTGTCGTCGCCATATAGCAGACCTATGGTTTTGTTACCATAACGCTACGATAGGCATCTATATCCAACGTAACGAAACAGTAGCTAATGGATGATTATCTGGCGAATAGGTTACCTGCCCATTTTCATCACTCTGCTAGATGAGCGCGTATTGTATCGATTTCCATTCTGAAATCCCAAAATCAGCCAACTTCATTCAGACACCACTATACATAAGTATTATGCGACCATCAACCATGGTGAATCAGTTGAAGCAGGTAGCGTACCTTTATCGTCGGGATAATATGTCAAGAAATTATTCTGTACCCTTTTTAAGGTGTCTTTAAATATTTGGGGACATTTCCTATCTATGCTGGAGATCTCCGACGATTGTCTCAAGATTGGTTGCCGCGCCGCCATAAAACGCAACACGATCGAATGAATACAGGTAACCTGGCTGAAAAGATGCGCTTAACAATGTCCTTAATGTGCCTCAAATTGAATTCGAATATGTATATGGCATATCGTATTGGAACGGTTTTACACAGGTGGTTGAGATCAGCGATTAGTCTACGGCGAAGGATAATGGAGGGTGTACGAAAGACAAAAATGTCAGAATGTACCTCGTAAAGATACAAAATTGATGATCTTAAATGTTATTCACCGATTGCCTGGCGATAATGCAAAACCACTTTCAGACGCATACTAACAAGTCTGAGACGCGTTCATCCGAAAAGTAAAAAAAATGTTCAGTAGGTACAAGTCGTCTAGAACGCAGTTCACTTGTTGTTTTAATCGTAATTACATTTTTTGTAATTCCTTGGTCCCATTGTTGAAATGAAAGCCTATTTGATGAGATATTTTTTTTACTGTCCGGTGTCATAGTGTTGATATAAACAGGGACCATTAAAAGAAAGCCAAGCGATTTTTCAAAGTCTTGAGCAAATTTGATTTCGAAAAAGTTCTCTGAGATCGATCAATATTTGTTTTAATTTTCGAAATTTTGGCTATTTGAAGTTTCTTATAGACACTTGCTGTCGTATTTATAAAGAAATTTTGGAGGCTGATTAAACATTTTAAACATGGTTTTTCTGTCACTTATAAAAGGTGCGTAAGGTATATTTATCCTCTAACAATTCTCCATATAAATACAGGGAGGTTGAAATTTTACTAATTAAACTGATTTGTTTGCTTTCCTTCATATAATCAGATCTGCTAAAGCTACGTGCAGACGGCATATAAAAGCCGCACGTGTTTGTGGTTCTGACGTCATTTTTACGTCATAATTTGCGAGTATTGACGCTTATCGTCTGAACACCCTTTTGGGACAGTTCGCACATGCACGCAAATGGTTTGCGGACGATGCCCGACGGCGAAACCGGCTTTTTGCATATCGTCTGAACACCCTCGCACATTTTTTGTGACAGTTTGCGTGCATGTGCGATCATCTCAATTATATGCGTTGACACGAAAATAGGAAAACGCTAATGTTCATATTTTACACAAATCATTTAATTTACTGCGGTGGAGAAGCGCCCTAAGCTTTGAGATGCAGGTTCGGCAGAGTACAAGCTCGGAAAGCTTGATTCTTAGCGTGAGTTGGTTGACGAAATTGGCTTAGACGTTAGTGTTAAGGAAGCCAAGTGTATGTATACAATACCTATGTACTTAAATTTTAGTAGATCTTTTTTTCTGTTAACTTGAATACTTATTTTTCAATTTTTGCTTTTTTTAAATTCTTATGAAAGCAATAAACAAATTGAACTTAATCATAAATCATAAATATTTTGTTATGTTTAAAAGTATGCATTATTATTGTTAATTCAATATGGCCTTCTTCAGTGAAGTAGTGCGTGACCTCTTTTCGAATGTCTTTACTTTCAGATCCATGGTCTCGCGATCGTAGTTCCTCAAGTGGATACATTGTTGAGCTTTGAACATCAGCACGCCACTCACTAGAACTCACTATATTTCCTTCAGCATCGTATTGGTCAAACGATATATTCGGTTCGTATTTCGATTTATTTGTGGAGATTAAGTAGTTGTGAAGTACGATGCAGAAGCCAGTCCTTTGTCCACACACTACGCATCCGTAACTGTTCCACACCCGATTCTTCGCGAACTTCATTTTTCTAATCAGCACTAGCAGCCTACTTTGAACGGAAATGATTGATGTGCGTATTTTTCTGCATATCGTGTGAACACGTCGCACATCGACCACAAAATTTGTGTACTCATTTGCGTACACTTGATGTGCGAGCAAATCAACGCAAACTATCTAATGTGCGGCTTTTAAGACAGATTCTGCACATCATCTGAACACCTTAATATGCGAGTTTGCGTACACTGATTTGTGTATAGCATTTGCGTTGAATTTACAACTTTTTATGTGACGTCAGAACCGCACATATGTGCGGCTTTTTATATGCCGTCTGCACGTAGCTTAACTGTTATGACTTTAATATAGTTAATACATTGTCAATTTGGTTGGTGTTATGACCAATTAGTTTTATACATTAAATAAGTAAATTGGGTAGATTTTTGAGTATTTCGTATCTCCCTAACTGATTAGACTTCAGAGATTACTTTCGGTCATATCTCTACGGCTTCCAGTTGTGTCTTGACTAATTTGGTTTTGTCTTGACTCGTTTGGGTTAAGTCTTGGCTATCTATCCAGAGCCTTTGGCAAACGGTATCTAAAACACCCTACACAAATAAAAGAAAATACTAAAAGTTAATAATTAATTATAAAAATAATTAAAAAATTGAGAGCGGTGAAATTTTATTTTAACTTTTTTTCTATATCCTATTTAAAACACATTTCTGAAAATTTCATGAAAATCTATGGCCTGGCGCTTGATTCCTAGGTACAAAGCTTACGGCACTCAACTATTTTTAAATATAATTACAAAAAGAAAAGTTTGAATTTTATTTATCGGCCGATTACAAAATTTATCATACCGGTTCTGATCGTCAACAAACGAACACCAACACAACTGGCGTTCTCTTTTCAATGGAAGAAATTAATTATCTAACAGCAGAGATGATCACACTTCTGAGTCATTGTCATTCTAAAGCAGATCAATTCAATTGTATTGCACAATTAGCAATTAAGTATCTATACTCAGGTAAATAAATATGAATGGTAGCTTGAAAATTAACTGTTGGAATGCTAGAGGCATTCGATTTAAATGTTTAGAATTTTTCGCTTTTCTATCAAAGCACAATATCGATGTAAGCCTTGTAAACGAAACATGGCTAAATAAAAACATTAACATATCAAATAAAGATTATAAATGTTATCGTTTAGATAGAGAAGAGAGAAGAGGAGGAGGTGTAGCCGTGGTTGTTAAACGATCAATTAAGCACAAAGTACTTCCAATTGTAAATACGATACTGATTGAAAATATTGGCATTGAAATACCATTTGAAAATGGCCGTTCAATAAAAATAATTTCAATCTATTTTCCAGGTGGTAATTCTTCACCTAGTAAAAGATGCGAATTGAAAAATGATTTGTTGAAGTTGGTTAGATCTAACGATTTTTTTCTGATTGGGGGAGATTTTAATAGCAGACATAGAAGTTGGGGTTGCATTAGAGCGAATGCTTGGGGTAATATTCTATCTGATTTGAACACTAGGCATCCTTTTAGTATCTTATACCCAACTCATCCTACATGTATTCCTCCTAATAATAGATCAAATCCGTCCACAATAGATCTTTTTCTAACAAATATGCCTGAGCTTGTAAGCCAACCTATGGTTATAAATGAACTTAGCTCCAATCATCTTCCAGTCGTATGTAGTGTCCATAGATCAGTTGTTCAAAATAATAATTATATTTATGATTACAAAAACGCTAATTGGAAAAAATATAAGAGAAGCATTCGCACCGAATTAGAACAATTACCTGAACTTGTCCCCACCGCAACGACTTGCGTGGAAATAGATGTAGCAGTACAAAGCTTAACAAATATTATGCTCCAAAGCGTTGATCAATCTGTTCCAAAAAAAGGTCGATCTAATGCCACACTCAACACACTTCCTCCTAACATCATAAACGTCATCAAAATAAGAAACAAATACAGATCCTTGTGGACGAGAACTAGAAACGAGTCATATCTCCTAGAAACAAAGTTCCTTAATAGTAGAATCAAAGCTTTACTAACGGAACATAGAAATAAAATTTGGAACAACAAACTCAGTAGGTTGGACAAAGCAAGCAAACCGTTTTGGAATATTACGAAGGTTATTAAAAAGAAAAAGAGTGTTCTTCCTGCCTTTAAAATATGAAGTTCAGTATTACTATCAAACTCTGAAAAAGCTGATGCATTGGCTAGGGAATTCTCTTCAATCCATTTAGTTAGCAGTAGCATGGGGGGAAGCAATGAACTTGAAGTTGCCGTTGAACAGTCCTGTGAATCTATTAGGTCTCATATCGTAGACATACCAGAAAGCGTGCTAACTCTGGTTGATCTTGAGTGCATATTATCAGGACTAAAAATATCAAAGTCACCCGGACCCGATAGGTTATTAAACTTATATCTGAAGAAACTACCCAAAATGGGCATTAAGTTTCTTCTCAATATATTTAATGGATGCCTTAATTTAGGCTATTTTCCTAAGGAATGGAAAAAAGGAAAAATTATTCCTATTCCAAAGCCTGGGAAAGATGCATCTTCGCCGAGTAACTACAGGCCAATAAGCTTACTAAGCTCAGTGAGCAAATGCTTGGAAAAACTAGTTAAAAACAGGATCCAAAATCACTTGATTTTGTACAACATCTTACCGGTAGAGCAATTTGGATTTAGACCCAACCACAGTACTATCCATCAGATTCATAGGATAACAAAAGATGTTAAAAATAACTTCGCAGTAGGTAAAAGCACAGGATTAGTCCTACTTGATGTGGAAAAGGCGTTTGACACAGTTTGGCACAATGGACTGATTCACAAATTAAAAATTTTGAACTTTCCCCCCATCATTGTTAAAATAATTTTCTCTTTTTTAACTGGGCGTACATTTAGGGTTTTTGTTAATGGTGTATGTTCCGAAACTAAGGAAATTATTTCAGGTGTCCCCCAAGGATCTGTTTTGGGTCCCTTTTTATACAACATTTAGATTTTTTAGATTTAGATTTTTTATTCATTGATTGCATACACATTAAGAAAAATATCTTATAAGATAGTGTTATGCTAAAGAGAATACATTATAATATAAAAAAAACAGTGAGAAGGCTACATCTTAGAAAAATTATTTACAAACATTTCTTCCAATTTTTATCTAAATACTCATTAAATATAAACTAAACTGTACATTACTTTAAGCATTTCAGTTCTTTATTTTAAATAGATTTAATTCTTATACATACATCTCATCTAATGTTAAGTGCTTTAGTTTTAAGAGCCAATGCATTTTGTATTAATTTATTTTAGTCACTTTGAAAATAGTTGCGAAGTTCAATGCTAAACTTAGCTTGGCCACGTTTCATTTTCAAGTTTCTTGGAAGAAGATTCCACAGACGGATAGCGTTGACGAAGAATTGTTGTTCTGAGGTCCGACAAGAATACCGAGGGTGTATTAGCATTAAGGATCTGTTTGAGGAGCTGAAACGTACCCTATTGAATAAACTGCAGGGTTGTTGTGTGAGAATGATATTGCAGAGTAGTAGTAAAGTTCTGTACCGAAAGAGATGATCAAGGGACATATTATAAATTTGATTCGAGAAACTAGATATCCGATCAAACCGACGTAGACCAAATATGTAACGAGCTGTGTTATTAAAAGCAACGTTCAGTTTTCTCCTACTACTAGCGTCGCAATCACAAAAGACCTCGCAACCATAAGTTAAAATAGGAATTACTACAGTTTTGGCTAGCATCATCCGAATATTCAAAGGTGTGAATTGTTGCGAAGACCATAGCATTCTAAGAACTCCATAGACCTTTCCCACCGCCGCATTTATGTGACTGTCCCAGGTTAGCGTCCTATTAAATAACATACCTAAGTTTTTCGCACTAGATGTATATTTGATTGGTGTACCATTCAATGAGATGCTTGGAAAGTAATCTAGGTCTAGCACTGTCCTACTGATAACAATACATTTGGTCTTGAGTGGATTTAGAAAGAGTCCATTCTCCTGGGACCAACTAAATATTTGCACAAGATCATTGTTAATTGTGTGCGCACAATCTTCGATAAGTCCGAGGGTACAGCTTCTAAACAATTGCACATCATCAGCATACATTTGAATATGGCACCCAGAGATCTTTGTTGGAAGTTCGTTTATGTACAGGGAAAAAAGGAGGGGTCCCAGAATAGAACCCTGGGGAACTCCTCTAACTGTGGGAAGAAAGCGAGAAGTTTTATTATCAACTGAGACTGCTTGAAGTCTATCTTATTTGTCTAACATATTTGCATGTTTTTATCAAACGAACCGCCGGAGATGATAAACCAAACTTACCATAGAGTTTATCACATAAGTTATGATGGTCTACCGTATCAAAGGCTTTTGAAAAATCTAGTAATACTAAGAAAGTTACTTGATCATCATCTAATGCCAGTCTTATATCCTCGACTACATTTAATATAGCTGTCGTACAGCTATGTTTTTCACGGAAACCAAATTGCTTGGATGACAATAAGTTTTGCGCCCTTAGATACACATTAAGTTGTTTTTGAAGGATTTTCTCAAGTGCTTTGGACAAATACGGTAATATGGAAATAGGTCTGTATTCATTCTTGTTTCGATCCTTTAGAACTGGAAGAACTTTTGCTTGTTTCCAGACGCTTGGAAAAACGCCAGTCATAATTATCGTATTGAATAAATGTGTTAAGTGAGGTAGAATATATGGCAAAATTGCCTTCACGAAAACTGGGTGGATGCCATCAATGCCAACCGCATTTGATTTTATACTAAGTAGGCTTTCTACAACTTCTGTACTATCTACACAAATAAAGTAAAATGCCGTGTCCGAATGGGAAACATTAGATGGTTCATGAACATCAGATAAAGAATGAGAAAGATGTGGAAACGGAAGCGAAACAAAGTTATGGTTTAGTACATCCACATCGATATTCTCCTTACATTCCATGCTTTTCTTACCTATCCCTATTTCCCTCAGATTATTCCATAATTGACGTTTGTTAGCTGTTCCTAGCTTTGCTCGATACATTTCAATTTTTGCGGATCTAATTTTACTGGTTGCTTGGTTGCGAAGAGTACGGTATATCTGATGGTGAATCTCCAGTCTATATCTTTTCCACTGTTTGTATGCCTGATCCCGCTGAGATAAGACCCTTCGAATTTCATTGGAGAACCAAGGACGTTGATAATGATTTGTGTTTATTCTTCTAATTGGAACGTGGGTATTAAACAGATTCGAGATATTTGCATTTAGAAATTCTGCCTGGTCATTGGGTGAGGGCAAACAGAAAACTCTATTCCACTCAATACTCTGTACATTTTGTTCTAAACGAGAATAATCTACTCTTTTGAAATCTCGATACTCGTATGCAGTTTCAATTCTATTAATCCTAAAATTAAGCTTCAAGTAAATAACATCGTGTTTTGAGAACGCTGGTGCTAATAATTGATCATAATGCAAGACATCACTTAGGTCATATATAAAAAATACATCTAATAGCGTTTGCGATCTACCTACAAAATGGGTGGGAATGGTTGTGTTCACTGGAAATAAATCAAATGTTCTCATTTCATTGACTAGAACGCTATCAACAAGGAGGTTGCTGTTAAAGTCCCCACAAATGAGTATTTTTGACGTGTTTAATGAAAGAGTTTCTAAGAGCGTGATAAGTGGACTTAAGGCGACATCATTATTAGGTCTATATACAGTACCTAATGTTAGGGAACTGTCTTCTGTGAAAATATCAATAAAAATATACTCCATAGAGCACCCAATTTCAGACTTACAGTTGAGTTTACATTTAATATTTTTGCGTACATATATAGCTACTCCGCCACCTCTTCTCCCACATCTATCGCTGCGGTATAACTTATAACCGTTCAAGTTGTACATTTCGTCGCCATTAGTATCCAGAAACCAGGTTTCGGAGACACAAATGATGTCGGTATCAGAGCTCTCAAACACATCCCTAAATTCATCTATTTTACAGTATAAACTCTGTGCATTTAAATGACACACGCGAAGACCTGTTGTTTGATTACTGCTATTTAAAATTTTGATCATTATTCGCAACAAACTGTCTCTGCCACCGTCTGTATAAACTCCATGAGTATCTAGCTGTTGCATTGATGAAAAAGAAATATAAAATGGGTAGAAGGTCGGTAATGTAGTATAAAGTATAAGATGAGATAAATGTAGCACAGGATTTATTTATTCAAAAAGAGTATACAAGTTAAAGCAAGAAAGAGAACTGAAATGTTTTGAAAAAAAAGAATAGTTGAGAAAAGGAAGAAAAAGAAAATAAAAGAAATTAAATATGATAGTGACGAATAATAAATATAAATAAATGTTTTAGTTTTCCTGAGGTGTTTTGACTGGCAATTCCATCTAGGTCTTCTACGTTATCGACGCATACACCTTTGACATCTGACAGCAGTCGCTTGACATAAACTTTGCCTCGAATGGTAAACACAGCAGCAATTTTGTTTACTTTTTTCAATTGATTCGCGTGCCGAACTAAGTCGTTGTTCTTTTTTGATAAAGATTCGCGAATAAAAATTTTAGCTGTCGATACAAGTCCAATGTCGTTGAGGCACAATTGTTTTTTATTGTTTTTAATGAATTTACCTATTGAGGTAAGGAGGAAGTTTTTATCGTATGGTGATTTGAATTTAATTATGATTGAAGTGTTATTCTGTGATCTGTCTTTTGGGCGCGTGCGAAATAAATCTAACACTACTGGTGGTTTTATATCAAGTGTGAGACAGAGATTATTAAAAAGTGATTTTAAGTTTTCATTAGGGAGTTGGGGGACACCGAATATCACAGCATCACTTGCCACTATTCTAGTATCCAAACCGTCAATTGATATTGTTGCATCGGCGAGTTCGGTTTTAATGGAAGAGAGCTCATTATAATTACGCACTAGTTCTTTTCTGGTGTTATTGAGTTCGATTTTTATTTTGTTTACGTCGCATTTAAAGGAGTCTAATTCGTTAGTGATTTTAACATTTGCATTTTCAAGTTGTTGAACTTTAGTGTTGATAACATTTATGTTCTTGTTGACAAAATCAAATTGATCTTGAATCTTTTTTGAAAGATTTTCATTGTCACTTTTCATTTGTTGGGATAAGAGTGTTATTATTAGTTGACTTTGCTCACTAAGTTTGGCATCCAATTTGGACAATAAAGCACTATCGTCGTAAGCCATTTTTTTTGATTTTTGCTGTGGCGACGTTCGAGGTGAGTTTTTGGGGTCTGTAACTAACTTAGTCGAGTGGTCTGATGGGCGACTTCGTTTGTTGTATGATTCAGACATAAATAATTATATAAATGTGGTTCAATTAAGGTTCGAGGAAAGACAAAGGAATTTATATTTGCGGTTTCACAATTGGCAAAAAGAAGAAATAAAATTATTAATTCGGCTGCCCTTATGCATTTATAAGTGTCTTTTTTCACTGAACTTTTTTGTATTAACTTTTATGGTAATGATGTCAAAAGACTTTTAAGTTTGGGAACTCAAATAGGGAAGAAAACGCAAGATAAAACTGCCCGATTACAAAACACGTCTAGTCTGTAGCTCTCACCATGTTCGATGTTGTTGTTGTTATACATCTGACTTTCCGAAACTTAGGAACTGCGAAACTGCCATATTCGCAGATGACACTTGTATTTATTCAGCGGATTCAAATGGTTTAGATCGAAACCAACTTGCAATCTGCCTTGAATGACGTAGAAAGCTACTTCCATAAATGGAAGATCAAAGTTAATGCTAGTAAAACCCAAGCTGTCTTTCTCACAAGAAAAAGAAACGCTTGTTATTTACCTAGTGGAAGATTAATAGTTAATGGATTGGAAACAGAATGGAAATCCAGTGTCAAATACTTAGGAGTTCATCTTGACAAAACCCTAACTTTCGGTTTACATATCCAACAAACAATAAATAAAGTCAATGTAACGATAAAAATGCTTTAAACGTTTATCAATAGAAAGTCCAACCTCAGTAAAGAAAATAAGCTAATTTTATACAAGGCAATTTTTCAAAGCATCATGTTATACGGCTCACCTGTGTGGGGAAAATGTGCAAAAAGTCATCTGCTTAGACTTCAAACTATGCAAAATAAAATTTTGAAAATGATGCTTAATTTACCATGGCATTACTCGACAGAGGATTTACATAAAATCACAAATATTGAAAAAATTCCATCTAGAATCGAAAAACTTCGTAACAGATATGAGATATCCTGTAGCTCATCTGATAACCACCTCATTTCAAATCTGACTTTATAAAAATTGCAATACACATCCTTAAAAAGAATTATTTCTTCTCTTCCTGTGATATAACTGTTTGTTAAACTAATTATTTAACTATTTATTTTACTTATTTATTTATTTATTTATTCAATTATTTATTTATTTAGTCATTTATTTATTTATTTATTTTTTTATTTACTTATTCAATTATTTATTTATTTACTTATTTATTTATTTATTCACTTAATTATTTACTTATTTATTTACTTATTTATCTATTTATTTGCCAATTCATCTAATTGTTGTTGTTAATGTATATATATGTATATATTTACTTGTGTAATTATTAATTTATTTATTCATTTGTTTGTTCATTATTTTGTTATTTATTTCTTATTTACTATACAATGTTTGTATATACTTTAAAAACAGATTGTAAGAAGTCTATATTTTGACTGAGGTGATTCTCAGATATTTCCTCCCCTTCTCTCCATCTCAAATATTCAATGAAGGTTTTTCTTGTAGCTTTTCCTTCTATCAATAAATTCAACTATTATAATATTACAAAACCATTTTTATAAATATTTCAGTAGTAAGGTAGCTTATACCAAATCTCTGTAAATTGTGCAATATAGGTTTAATGAAAAGAAAATGTATAAATTATTCAGCTACAATAAAATATATATAAAATCATACGGTCAGTGTCACTTCAATAAGAACAAAGCGTTGACTTTCCTCATTTGGTCGATGGTGGTGGAGCAAACAGGATTTTTTTTTTCTGTAAGAGGTCTTTAAAATATAAACTGGGGCACTCAGACCTAACTACCGATTCGCTGTTCTACCAAATAAAACCTTCATTTGCCATAGCTATCTAGAAATTCGTAGACATACACTTAGAACACACTGCAACGATAAAGAGTTTTTATTAAAGACCCTAGGTTACACCCCTTGCCAGACGTCCGGATTTTGGTTGGACTTTGCGGTTTTCAATCATTGTCAACTGTCTTGACTAAACTTATGCGTCCTGATCATTTGCCGCAACTTATACAAAATATCCCTGTATACGTTTTTTTGCTGTCTTGCTTTTGACGAAATATTTCTTCTTTTTGTGATCTTGTGAAACAAATTACGACTTGGTAAACCAAAACTAGCGCTCCTAATGGCTTCAAAATCTGCGCCGCGTCTCGTCTTCCGATTTGGAAAAATGATTTACAGTCACATAGGATTTGTTCCACGGTGCTTTCGTTCACAGGATTCATAGAGTGTAGTGTCACTTTTATCAGGAAAAACTGTGTCATTTAACTATCGGCAAAGTACGCGGTTCCATGTAAGATTGAAGACTTCCGATTTTGATCAATCGTACAGATTTTATTAGTTCTTTACCATTTTAAGTTTTGTCCTTTACTTTTAAGTTTTGTATTAATTTTTTTTTTTCTGAGTCAGTTTTTTTGAGTCTTAAATATTGTGAGGCCTGTTTTACCTATGCTGTGAACAGTTGTTTTTATTTCTTAGTCATAGTCATGTCATAACTATTTTGTAGAACTCCCAAGCGTACGTGTACTCGTCAACACGTGTTACACGTACGTGTAAATGAGTTATCCGTGTATTAACACGTTAAAAGTACATGAAACGTATAAGTGTCACTATTTCGGAAATATGTACATACACACACAAAAAAAATATAAAACACCAGATGAAAATGCATTTTTAAAACACATTCCTGTGTCTGGTTTCATTTTGGCGTTAGGTTAGGAAATAAAGGCTAAGTTCAAAAGTGAGAAATTACTCATAATGAGAAATCATTCTTGGAATGTTTGTCAATTCACGGTAGTAACCTTTAACAGGTTCCCAAAAGTTTATACGCATGAAAGGTGCTTCCTGAAATTGTCTTTTGGGGCCGAGTTATGTATGTAGGCCATCTTTATTCGTCACATGAATAGCTGAGTGAGATTCACTAATGTCGATTTCCAGTGGTACACCAAAGCACTTTTAAAAGTGCTTTTTTGCTCGGAATACGAGCATACGAGTTATGTAGACACTAGATCACTTTTTTTTTGCCCCCAAAAAGCACTTTTATGAATCTCGATTCAGAGGCAAGATTTACACGCACTTTCACGTACACCAACACAAAACATATTTGACGTTTACCAGTTTGCAGTTTGAATATTTTGCATTTTTGGTTAAAGGACTGTGAAAGAGAGATAGTAAAAATAAACAATAAACTATTTTGTGAAAATGGATCGCTCAATTTTAGCTGAAATTATCAAAATATATATAAGTATGAGTCGTCATCTAGTTCCGATTCTGACGAAAAAGTGTTTGAAATTCTGAAATTGCTTACATAAAACGAAAGGCATTCTGTGAATAATTTTGTTCAAAGTGTTGTGTACAATTATTCGGATGAGGAGGTTTGTTCTTAGTGCACTTTAATAAAGTTACGAAAACATCCTTTCTATATAAATTGCAGAACAAAACAAACGGGAAGAGTTGGCTGTCAAAAATAGCTCACATACAATGATAAAAAAAGAATTTTGTCTTTTCTGTTCCAGTGAGCACGAAAAAAAGCACTTTTATTTAGAGTGCTTTTGTTTTTGCAAAGGAAATCGACATAAGTTCTGGCCCTCCCTAATCTGTTTGCTCCCAAATATTAACTATAACCTTTTTTAAGGGAAAATCGAGGCTGGCGAAAATTGAGACTGCCTATGTGGTTCTTATTTTATATCCATACAGTTGGAAGTCTTAGGTTCAAGTATTTTGTCTTTTTTATGCCGTTTTTAATATATTCTTAATATCTTAAAATAGTTTTCAATAGTTAGATTCGTCACAGTACTTTAAGAATAGATTTTCACTATAAACAAATGCATATCTAACAAAAATATTGTTTGTGAGGATTTGTGAAGCGAAAGTGGTTGAAGAACTTTCAAAATACTGAAAATTATCTTTTCCGAGATGCAAGGTTTTGATATATTTCAATGGAATAATAAATAATGATTGGTCTTAGATCCAATCACAGATATTCAAAATGTAATTACACGTGAGATTTTATTTAGACAATACACGTCCACACGTGTTAGGTAATAGTCTCTTGATACAACTGTTCGTGTTTTAAGAATGCAAGTGTAGTTGAGTACATACATTTAATCGAGCGCTCTACTATTTTCAGTTTTGTCATGGGTTTCTAAATCTCGACTTGATTTTTTAGAGTTACATCATGGATATTCTGGATCAAAGCTAAGTTACCTCTTTTTCCAAGAATGTGTTTCATAACTCTATGATGTCTCATCTTTACTATTTGGAGGCACGTCTTGACTTTTTTATCTTTGTCCTGACTATTTTGAGTGTTGTCTTTTTTATTTTGGGAAGCATCATTAATATTTAGTGCTACTAGAAAGTTCTATGTATGAAATCCAAAAATTAAGTTTTACTGAACATCAAACTTTTTGAAAGTTTGTCTCGAAATTAATTTTCGTAATTACAAAGTCCAAATGAGATTTGCGCCTAGTCGATGGTCTTGCAAAGCAAAATGAAGACCCAGAACTATTCATTTTTCCATACATACAAAAAAGAGGATCAGTTAATTACTCATCTAGAGCATAATCGACTTCAATCAAAAACAATTCACAATTCTAAGGTTCATAGAATTGATGGGAAAACAAAACATTTGGGGTCGAAAAAGCTGTTATGTTAATGTGAGAGAAAAAAAAAACGAAAATTGTAAACAACAGAATCTTAGGTGGGTCATAAATTTGGGCAGATGTTTGAATCAGCCGAATGCAAATTTCCCTATACGCAACAATAAACGTTCTCAACTGGCGCACTGTAGTGTAGTCTTGTAGTCCTACTCTTCTTTTCTGATGGAGGATCGCCGACCGGAGACCGCCGATCAAAAATATGACTCGTGTAAGGATACATGATAATTTTTCGATTGTAAAAATATGAACAACATGCCTTTGTTTCGTTTAAGACGTATTGCGCGCCCTCTCCCATTGAACCGGAACGTGAACAAATGTCGGACTCCCCGGGGGTCGCCAAGACTTTTGTTTGCCAAATACATTTATATAAACACAAGAGTATGTGTGTCGATAAATCGATATCTATTCTCATATCATATCTTTTATGCTCGTGAAACGCTGTCTTGAGTGGGACTGTAACTTTTATTTGGGTAACCTATGTCCATCCGCGATGGTGAGGTACTTGAAGAGTGTATTTTTTTTTTTTTTTTTTTTTTTTTCAGATGAGGATCATCATCATTCGGGGCTTCGAAGAGTTTGGTCCATCGAGAGTTGTATTTGCATTGGAAAGTCTACAGATTCGGACTATGAATGTGAATGCACGAAGCCAGGCCACGGCCACAATCACCGGCGTCGTCTTCGTCGTCGTTGTTGTCGTCTTTTGTCATAATTTTCATGTTGCGATTGCGATGTCTTCTTTGGATGACATTATTTGCCGACATAAATAACAACAGCATCTCTCGGATTTCATATCGCAAATGCTCATAAGTCTGAGGTGGTGCGGGGGTGGGCAATTGAGATTCGAGAGCCGGCTCTCCTGGTGTGGGGTCATTGTAGAGGCCCCTGTGACTATGTAGAAATGGTATTGTCTCTGTTTTTGCCTGTCTGCACCGTGGGGAAACATTGGTTTTGATTTGAGTTATTAGTAGCGGCATCACATCATGATAAAAAGGACTGTGTACACAAGTCATGTTCCGAAATGTTTTCGATATTTTTTTCATTTAATGTTCTCTTTTCTCTTTTTTTTTTTGATTATTTATTTTTTGCCAGAGTGGTGATATGATTTTTTTAATCGTTTTGGGTCTTCGTCATGTGTGCTGTGTTGCTATGTTATGGTGGTGGAAGAATGAACGTGCTGGACGAGCGAGTATACGACACATGGCCATACAAAATTTTTAAATGTTTTCAAATATGTCATCTCTGCACGGAAAGAGCCATCCTTGAGTAGAAGCGGAAGAGATGCAAGACTGTGATTGAATAAAATTGTGTTTTTTATGAAATGAGTGCTTTTGTCCGACCACCGTGAAATATATTTCTGTACTTTTATGAGGAAACGATGTTTCTGCTATGATTTTTTTTTAAGACATAAGTGCAAGACACTCCTACATCCCTTAAAAAGTGGTTGTTTCAAGTTATGGTATTTGTTGAAGAGGTTTTATTTTACTTTGACTTCGGATTGATGATTTTTATAGTTTATCGCATCTTTAGCAACGGGCATATCAGTGTATTCAAAAAGGAACAGGGAATTTCTTGCAAACTGTATGGCTTAATAAAATATTTTAAAAAAACTAGATAGTTTGTGAGTAAGAGCATCGAAATGAAAACAGAAATGTGACCATTTTTTAAATTGTGTAGTGTCTCTTTCATATTTAAAAATTCAGATCATTTTGGATTTTGGATATATAGGATGTTTTAAAAAGAGGGCTTGACAACTTTTTGTTGAAAACGCAAAACATTTTTGATTGGATTTTGACTACGTTCTTTTGGCCACCGCTGCGCTGGCGCTTGTTCATTTGTACCAGTCGGTTTGTTGAACCCAATAGGACGCGAAATTTTCGACACTTCGAACAACCCATTGCTGACACGGCAACATCACACAACGAATATGAAAACTCAAATTTTTGCAATAGACTTGAAAATTTGAGTTGACGCCCTTAAGTTTTTTGGTAGAGTTTTGGTAGAAGATTTTTGTAATTTGCAGACGTTTCTCATTCGTGTACTTTTCCTAGGTGAAAATGTTGAGCTTGTTGTAGAAAGCGTGCGTTCCCAAATTCAATTCAAAGTTTTCAAGTACCTCTTGGAAAGTGCTTTATAAGTATCTGCTGATGACTGAAATGAGAGCTGAGGCGTTTTTGATTCCAATGAGTGTGTCCCCATTTCGTAGCTATTTCATCTGCCTATAACTTTCTTACAATGTTTTGTCGACACTTGATGCACACTGTCAATTTGCACGCCGCCATTAATTCTATTGCAGTTTAAAAATTAAAATTTGTGAAGAGTTTAATGAAGACTACGTTACATCTTTGGAAAAAAGCAGGACAAGTCAGTGACAAGTCTGTTTCTGACAGCGGGACATTTCAGGGCCTTGTAGGGCTTTAAAAGCTGTTTAAAAACTGTAAACGTGCCTTTGATCATATAGTGAGCATATGTCAAATAGTTCAGCAGTCTGGCAGTAAATTCTGCTGATATGGGATCGAATATGGTTTTTCGGCAGTTTTGTTACTGTTTTTAAGTAGAATGAAATTTTGTGTAAGAGTTTAATAATAAATCACACTCATAAATGTAAATATAAGTTTTGCCAAGTGTTTTCAGTAAAACAGACGCAAGGTTTTGGAAACTCTTCTAAAAACTACTCCAACTTCCACTTTGAAATAACCTTTAAAACGTATAAGGCATACTATGCGAATTTGGAACTTTTTTGAAGAGTTAGGACCTCTAAAAATATAACACTCGTGTGCAGTGGTGGACTTACCATTAGGCTGAGTTGGCTGGAGCCTTGCTCGGCAGATTTAAGGGGGCGGCAAAATTGGACCAATATTTTTTTCATATCTTACTGAAATAAAAAATACCGTCAAATAAAAAGACGCAAGTGACGAAAATTTTAGTATTTTAGTAATGCAAAGTACCTACACTGAACTCTCATACGTCCGTAATCCATAACTAAAAGATTACTTAACGCATACTGCAAAATAAAGGTACCACCTACTTATGAATTCAATAAAGGTAGTACAATGAATTTTGAAAATATCCCAGTTGCGTTTAAATATTAATTACAATTTGAATGTAGTAACTCTTACCAATTAAATAAATTGGTATCTACTACTTTAAACAACAAAAATGATATTTAACGTTTATATGTCCCAACATTAAAGTAGTTCACACTGAACAATTTGTTCGATGGACTTCGTTTGATGGATGTTGAGTGATCGGATGTAGTTTGCGTTCTGACTTATCAGACTTGTCGTCCAACTTTAAAACATTTGCTTTTATTTGTTTTATGGGCTATAGGTCAGGTCAATCCAATTAAATACCCAATAGAGGTCAGAAACACATACTTTACAACATATGTTCCTCCGCTTCATCCAACTTTTCAAAAATATTTGAAGACCATCCAACAAGTTGGACAGGCAGTCGTCTGAGGGTTCATATTATCCAACATAGGTCGTTCAGTCCAAAGTCCGTCCAACTGTATATACAGTGTGAAATCCGCTATTTAGATTAGATTAGATTAGATTGATTTTATTACCAGTTTCTCAAATTAGGATACAAATTTTAATATATAAAAAAATCGTTAAGCATGGCTTTTGCCGTCTGCTCGATTGACAGTAATATGTTAATTTTAAGTTACTAGTATTAGATTACAAAAATTCACAAAATAAGAACGTTAATGTTAAGTGTTTCTAAGAGATACATTAGTTTCGATGATTCCTTCATTCATTTTATTTGCTTTGCTTTTAAAAGGCTTCATTCAAAATTTGATTTCTATATGAAATTGCTTTCCTATAATAGTTGTAAAGCTGGTTTACATCCTCCTCGCAATTAAGAATTGCTAGCACTTTTCCTTCCGATAACTGGTTACTCCCAAGGTAAGATCTTCTAATTTCTTTAAGGATCGGACATATTCCTAAGAAATGCATGACGTCTTCTCTCACGGAAAGATTGCAAAGACTGCAAATTAATGGTAGATCCTCCCGGTGCGGAATAAAATTCAATTGAAGCAACTCGCTTCTCATTCTAAACATAGCTGAGATTAGCTTTTGGCTGTTGTCAGACCGAAAGTAGTTTCTTTCACAGAGATTGTGTTGCAGTACACTATAGATTTCTCTATGTACAGAAGTAGTCGCCTGGTTGATACAATCCAATCTGAGTTTCTCGTCTGCTTTTGATACAAGGTAGTAAAGCGCATCCTCGACTTCTCTCCCGTAATTTCCCTGTAGACTCAGGTTAAAATCAAGTCCACAATAATCTGCAAGCTCCTTCAATTTCCCAAAGTAAAGACTTTTCCTACGAATTATATGCCGGCTTATTATTTTCGGCAGTCTTTCGTCATGCATTTTTGAAACTTTCAAAAGATAATCTACATGTAGTTTGAGTGTTTTAATAAAAAGCGGTGGCAGTCCGGTTTCGACATGTAGTATGTAGTTAGGCGTATTTCTCGGTAATAGAAAACATCTTTTAAGGTAGAACCTTAGCAACTTTTCTACCGTTTCATATTTCTCATAACCCCACGCTTGAGCACCATACATCATAATAGATTCTGCAACCGCTATAAAAACTTTATACTTAACGCTGTGTTATTCGCAAAGCATTTCTTCCAAGAAGCACATATTGCACTCTTAGCTTTTACTAGTTTGTCTTTTAAGTGCGTTTCCATATTCAAATTGCTTTTTATAATCATACCAAGATATTTGTAGGTTTTCACCACTTCGATTGGTTCATTGTTCAAATGCCATTTCTCGTTCCCAGCCGCTCTGCCTGAACCATTTTTAAACACCATCGCCTTCGATTTGCTTAAGTTAACCGTCAGATTCCACAACTTGCAGTACATATGAAGTCGGTTAATCATAAGTTGCAGGGTTTGAGGTGAGTAGGCAAATAAAACAACATCGTCAGCAAAGATTAACGCTTTAATCGACATTCCGGCAAACTCTATTCCTCCTGGAAGGTAGTCGGTTAGGTCATTGATGAAAAGAGCAAAAAGATTTGGGCTCAAGGGACATCCTTGTTTAACTCCCATTGTTGTGTCGAACTGATCAGACAAGTCTTGCCCGTTCCATATCGCTGCCTTATTTTCTTCGTACAGGTTTTCTATGACCCTTCCAGACATTGAAGGCATTCCCGCGTTGTAGAGCTTGTAGAACAAGGCCCTCCTATCAATTGTTTCGAAAGCAGCCTTGAAGTCGACGAAGAATACATATAATTTCTTGTTTTGTTCCAAGAAAGTTCCCGCAATGCTTCTTAAGATAAATATGTTGTCGATAGTTGAATATGAAATCCGCTATTTATATATTTATTTTCCACTAGGTACGTAACTAGATATTTGAGTAATCGTTTTTGGGTTGTGCTCTTGAAAACCCGTCGAGCCGGAGCGTTCGAGTCCATCTGCTCTACATGGCCCAACCATCGTAGTCTCACAATGCGTACCTGCTCTTCTGGCTATGCCCATGTCGCGGTACAGCTCATACAGCTCTTTGTTATATCTTCTTCTCCACACATTTTTTTCGCATACGGGACCAAAGATCATTAGGCAAATTTTTCTTTCGAATCGACCAAGGGTTTTCTCATCCGCTTTCGATAAGGTCCATGTTTCCGCGCCGTAAAGCAGGACTGGGATGATCAAGGTCTTATATCTACAGGGTTACCCTGGTTTTTCCGTTTGATCTCCGCATTGATGTTGTTTTCCGTGTCTATAGCGGATCCTAGGTAGACGAAGTCCTGTACTACCTAGAAGCAGTGGCGTAGATAGGTTTTGGCTAAGGGGGGAGGGGGGGTGGGGATAAACCTAGTTCGCTCATTTTTTAAAATGATTTAATAATTTAAAAAAAAAACAAGTAGGTAATAAAACCTCATTGAATTCATTATGTATGCCATAAGAAATTGTGTTTTTTGTAAAGATAATTTAGGTATTATGCGCATTAATTTGAATGTGAACTAAAATAAATATTGATGTAGTAGGTGAAATAATATTAATTTAAGAAATTTATCATAGAATAAAATCCTTTTAATTCTGTCCTCTTTAATGTTATTAAAAAAGACATATTTTTAAGAATCTCACTTCGTTGGTCACGCTTCTTTGTGTTGTTTTTACTCTCTTTAAATAGGAGATATTTATTTCGTGAGTTGACGTTGAAACGGGCAGTGTAGCTAATATCCTGTTAGAAGATAATATATGGGTGATTCTTATATAACAGTGATTTTTTATGTTTAGTACTGTATTTATTGTTTGGCTTGTTTTTTTTACAACAAAAATGATATAATAATTATGATGAATTTGATAGTATTTTACTGTCGATAATGTATGTATATTAAAGCATAAATATTCATGGATCACGAATAATTTGCAAAATTATATCTAAAATGTCAGTACCGTGGCATGCCTGAATCTCGTTTTTCGAACTAAATACATAAATTTCTATAAATAAACGTATTATAATCTAAAGCTTTGCTTTTATAACTAAAACGTATTGTACATTTCATCAAATTATGCTACAATTGTATCCCAATATTGACTAGTAGAAAGGAATAATGGTCATTGGTTCATGTCCCGGAATTTTCTTCAATTTTCAAATTTAAAATATTTCCCGCTTAAGCGCCATGTTTTATTCAGTTTCTGTCGCTCGCTCTGGTGGCATTCTGAAGAATGACTTTTTGTGTACCATTCATAGCTGTGTGGTTGTTTTTAGACTCGATTTTAAAACTGAAATTAATTGAAAGGTATGTCATAAAATTACCGGTCAGTACCATGGTATTGAAATTCACGCGTGTTAATACAATGTTTAGGTCAATTATACTGAATAACTATTCAATTTCACGTGTGAATTCAAAATTATTTGGCCAATCATTTTAATTACGTGTGAGAATTTAAGTAAGTTAATTATGCATAGCAAATTATGCATAACAAAGCAAATTAATTTATTGTCATGTTTAATTGATCTAGTATCATGTTGATCTAGTGTTAGAAAATTTTAATTTTAATTTGTTAAAAACTTCAGTGAATTTCAATATTTAACTAATGTTAAACTTTGTTTTATTCTAAGACTATTATAAAAATTGTTATTTTAGTTCTCCTGTTAATAAATTTTAAAGATTGCTGAAATCAAGAAAGAAAATCAAAATCCTATAATTTATCATTTGTCAATTTTTCAATTCAATTTATTCAGTAGCATAATATAATTTGTTACATTTTTCTTAATTAGTAGCTAGTTAGAGATATAGGACAATTTGTTTTCCTTTACAGCTATGATAGTTATGGCAATATACATATATATATATACATAATGAAATTTAGATTTTTTTATAAATTTTGTTTTTCAAGGGAAAGCTACAATTCAAAACCCTTACTTGACACTTAAATCTAATATTGCAATAATCCCTATAATATTCGTAAATATTGGATTTATGAATATAAGTATAACAAAAATGATTTTGCTTTTAACAAATCATTTGTTTTACTATTTTAAGAGATTTAGCCAAATATTCTGAATATTTCATTTTGATATCAGTATCGTGGTAGTGAAATTTCTAATTTTTGTTCTAGCTTCTTTTCTATTGCAGTTGTGGTAGAGCTACGTTACAGGCTTAATTTTGAGCATGATAAAAGACAAATAGCACCCAGATCACAAGTTTTAAAGCGTTACGTTAGGAAAGTTTTCTTTGGGGCAGCTATCGAGCGCTTTCAATGAATTCTTAGAGGAAGTAAAAATTATTTCTTCGGATAAAATATCTCTTCCCAGTTTTTAATTCTTCAAGAAGGGAAGATGGACTCAACATTTTCATTAAATTTTTCAGCTGCTTTGTATATTTCAGACAAAGAATCCTTGAAAAGAACCGAAAAGCCTTCTAGTATGTTTTCATGGTTTGTAAATTTTTCTCCAAGGTTCATTACAAAGAAATCGAGAAAAGCATTGTTTTCATAACACGAAAATATTCTTCTGTACTTGGAAACGAAGGGTTCGAACTATTCTTTTGTCGGTTCACTACTTCTAATGTTATTATTCTAATGTTTAACGTCAATATGAAGGACTTCAGCTATTTTTTTTTTTTTGCATCTTCAAACACTTTCGAAAATGAGTCATCTTCTACCCGTTTAATTTTTAGTTGATCCCTTAAATCTTTGGCGAGATTCATAGCTGGACCAAGTCTAAATTCACTCTATGAATCTCTCGACTTATTGACAACGAGAGTTGGTAAACCAAACTTTTAACCTTTAAGCTAATCAAAAACTCGAAATCCATAGCGTTTTTTAAGTTCCTTGTGTCAATTTCCAATGTTCTTATTTGGTCAAAAGTCTCGAACACAAACGGAAATAGCTTCTCAAAATAGCTTTATATTTTGAGATTCATCGCGTCAGATTCAGCCTTTTCAATGTTTTTTTTTTGTGGAGATTGAAATAATTGTCAACTGCTTCAATTGTGGTAAGGCAGTCTAATGGCTAGTATTTTGCTGGAAACAGATACAGCAAGGATTCAAAGAATGTGCTGCACAATGGACGTACAGAGCATCCGAAGCAAATTGTTGGCGAATAATTGCCTGAACACCATTGTATCGATCTGACATATTGCTTGCTCCGTCGTACCCTTGGCCGATCAAAAAAGAAATGGCCAGATCACAATTTTTAAGATTTTCAACTATAAGCTTTTCAAGAACATCTACTGCATTGTTAATACTGTAATGTTTGGTAAACTGCTGTATTAGAGATTTTAAGAGAAGAGATTTTATTCATACCAGTCGTGGAAAATTGATATAAAAAACTAAATTCTAAAGATTAGGTGATTTGCCGAAATAATAATTTCTAATTAAATAATTTCAGATGAAATTGGTTTTTTATTTTCCCTGTAGAATGAAAGTATAGAATGTACAATCCTGTGAGTACTAATAAGACTTAATTCACGTTGGAAGCAGCTACTTAATTTCACATTGTGTTTCTTTAACTTTTTTTGGTTCATGACTGGTTACGTTGAACAATTATCGATCCCAATGGGGGGGGGGGGGGATATATCCCCCTGATCCCCCCCTATCTACACCACTGCCTCGATGTTATGTCTGTCTATTGTGACGTTTTGTCCAATCCGTCGATGTTCTGTGTCTTTGTTTGAAGACAGCATATATGTACTTCGTTTTGCCCTCATTAACGATAGAACTCTCATTTTTGCCGCTTCTGTTTCAATACTCGTAAAAGCACCTATGACATCGCTCTTCCTTCTTTTCATTACGTCAATGTCGTCTGCGTAGGCGAGTAATGGTAGAGACTTTTGAAAGATTGTTCCTCGGGCGTTGACGTTTGAGTTTTGTAATTTTTTTATTTTATTATATTTAAGTATCGACTTACAGGATTAATACGATTCTTGTCCTCAGCGATATATTTGACGAGAAGTTTTCATCTCTAACCAAAATGAGTGAGTTGTTACCATCGACTCTGATATTTCGTTGAAAGAAAATGCATTCCAATGATTCAGAAACTGATTTGGTTCAGAAATGCGTACAATTTCTATACCAGCTTTCTTCTCAAAGAATTTTGACAAAATCAGATTGTAAATCATTAAAAAGTCTATCTTTGATCCTGCAAAGACAGAATATTGAGAACATTTATCCAAACTTGTTTATAGCACTTCCCACTTCGAATGGCTACCAGTGAAAAATTGTTTAGGTAAGACAAGATTTTCTTGTTTGATGCGGATAAAAAACGAACTACTTAAAGTCAAGAAAAGTTAATCGCCTTATCTCTTTCGTGCATAGAGTCGGAACTAATAAACTAGATCTTACACGACGATATAATCAATGATTTTGCTAATTTGACATCCCGCTAAAACATAATGTAAAACTTGATTGATTATGTAATAGAAATTGTTCTTGTTGTTTTTAAACTGAAAGTGCAATAAAATACAGTTAAGAAGAAGAAAACTTTAACATAATACTACACATTATTTTGGGTACTTTAGCTGTGTTCGTACATGATGTATTTTTAATGCAAGGTGTGTCCCTTCTAATAATAACTAGAAACTAGTACATGCTCCTGTTTAAAGAATCGCAGTTATCTCGTTCCAGAGATAGGTATTAGCGTTTCCATTTTTGTTCTTTTCGTCAGCAAATGTGTGTGAGTTTAAGTGACATTCAAATAATACTGAGCAAAACGATTTTAACTCATAAAAGACAGAGCATTCGTTTTCAAAACTTCATCAATGATGCACAAGGATAGCTCCTAATAGTAAATGATGTCAAAAGTCTTTGAAATTGGTGATAGTGTATAACTGGAATGGTTTATTGCACGAACAGTGTACAAGTGTATATGTACATGACATTCGAAAAGATGAGTAAGTTAGTTTAGTTCTTTAAAAACCAAATAATAGGTTCAGACGAAGCAGGGTGCTTGACTTGGGAAAATATTTTAGACATCGCAGATAGATTGGTTGACGATTTCATAAACTTTTGGGAATTTATAGAACAAAGTCTTTTTTCTCAATTGCGGGAAAGTAGTCTCCGGGCAATTTTAAATACGTAAAGTAATTGTCTTTCAAACGGCTGATGCTCCGCACACCATGAAGATCGTTGAGCATGTATTGATAAGTCAATTCAGAAATTGAAGTCAATGAAGATATCTCAAGTCTAAAGTCGTATGTTCTATAATTTATTTATTTTTTTGAACAGAAACGATGATAGTGTCAGCTTCAAATTAGCTGACAAATAAACAATGTTCAACAGTATTTGCAATTCTGTTAGTAGAGGTTACACGTCGTATCCTCTGTAAGTGAATAGATAATGTTTCTACAGGCCAAAACAATAGATACAACCTTAAACAATATTGAACATTTCTATAATATCCTCTCCACGAAACAAGATGATGCTATAAATTGAAAAAAAGCAAGCATCCTCCAATCGAAATAACATAACAGTTACAAATATCTTTAAGAATTCCCTCAAGAAGGTTATGAAGAACAGATTGCAAACATTAAAAAGCATTTGCACACCTCCCGAGATTAAACCCTTTTGAAATTCTAACGCCTACCAATCTTATCACTCGCCATTCCAATTGATTTCGGTTGAGTTTTTTTATTAAAAAGCATTCGATTCAAAGGCTCCAAGGAGACAAAATATAAATCTCCTTGGTTGTCAAATTTCATATTCATCGATATCCGCAAATATTTTTCACTCTTGCAAGCTGTAATCGTGTTTTCAAATACACAGATACACACCTTTATGAGTCAGCCTTAAGTCGACCCTTGAGAGCTTTTACGGTCAAAAGGAACACGCTGGGCTTTATAAAAATGAAAGAAAAATCCCTTTGCAAAAGGATGAGCAATTTTGAAAATATTAAAAGCCATGCCATTCACTTTTACCCTTGGAAGGAATGTCAAATCGTTATCCCTGAGATATCCATTTTTTATTCGCCTTCCTGTCAATTCCACATGGCACAACAGGGATAGTCTTTGCAGAGCATCCCCATTTACGCATTCCATTCATATTCATTTCCTTTTTCTTTTTTTTTTTGATTGTGTGCCATAATCTTCCTCTTTTCCTGTTGTCCTTGTTGTCATATTTAGTGTCTCAAGTGAGATCCTGTAAAATTCATTGCCATGTCGTAAACCGAGAACGTTATATGCTTGGATCAGAGCAAAATCCGTAAGATAAATGACCATTTGGGCTGACCCACATATGTCCAAGCTGTTTGCTGGGGCGACAGTATACTCGCCTTAATGAAGCCATCATCATCATTGACACTTAAGTTAAACAATCTATGTTAAATTAAGAAGCCACACACATTGGCAACCAGAGTCAACAAAACACCTTGTTAGCAAAATTGTATAGATTTATAGAGCCCCATAAAGAATTGCCATACCTACTACTCGTAGTTTCAAAATCAGTGGGATGTCCCCGCATCTGACTATAAAAGAACACACAGGCAATCAGCCATTAGACTCTAATTTCAGCAAAAGGGCACATCAAACAATTCAATTTCCTGAACACATTGTACAAGGACATTCAGGATTCACACGGCGGAATTGTCTGTATTGTCTGCTGCACCCAAATAGTAAACATAGGCCACATTATTCAAAGGTAGTTATATTGCATTCTTGTGTAGCCCTTCGATATGCGACTGCATTGTTTTCACCACCAGCCGCAGCCACAATTTGTGCTACATAGAGACATTACCAATGGATCGCTCTATCGATACCCTGAATTCATTTCAAATATGAAACACACATCACAGATGGAAGAAGAAAAAAATAGGATAAGATTGAATCCATATCAGAGTTTAACAACGTGTGATAAATGATGAACGCCAGTAGAGTGGCAGAAAAAAGGTCAAACATTATTATGAAAGTATATCGAAATGCTTGAATATCGCATCGTATTCGAGCTATTCAGGAATTAGGATGTTGTTGTTTGATTCCAGAGAGCACAGTTTGCCACACAAAGTCGACGGGTGGTCCAGCCATATGACAAATGCGTATGGCTGTTTCCCAATGTCCTTGTTTGCTTTGAAAAAAGAAATAAGAATTGTAAGGGCAGGAGAAACGGTTATTAAAAATATTTCCTATTGTTCAATCGGTATGGGCAGGGCCTGAATCTGTCTGAGGCCAGTGAAATGTTTTGATATGGATTGAATGCTTCGCGTTTATGATTGAAAACATATGAGGTTCATTAAAACTTATAAGCAATAAGAAAGTTTTGAAAAACGGCTTAAGCACGGACGTTAATTTAAACCTCATTCACCAAAAAACCAATTCATGCGGAAAGAATTGATTGAATTGCACCGTGAATCGAGCAGCAGGTAGTTTGTGACTACAAAGTTATAAATAATTCTGTATGCCGCAAATTTTTGGTCATGTGTAAAGAACGAATGCGTTCCACCTCATTGTCAATTATTTGCTAGTTTTCGATGACACTCTCGTGGAAAACTTTTTGGAAAAACCACAAGTCTCCACCAAGTATTTTAATCCTTCTTCCCTGTGTACTCTTAATGGCACCGATGTTCTTTCACTTTTGTGTATTTCTGAGAGTTTTCGAAGGTCTTCATATCAAAAACTACTCTGCAATAGATAGAGGTTCTTTTATACAGGTAAAACCACTGCGTAAACTTTACCATCAATTCTCTGCTACTAGTCTGTGTCCGATTGGATGGAAACCAGCATTTCAACTCAAAACGGTGAATCTTCTTTACCCTCAAATTAACGACCGATTACGTCCCTTCTTTGCAAAGCCATGAAAACTTGACTAATTATCAGCGGAAGAAATATCTCAAAAATCGAGAGCTTATCTTAATGACCGGCAATTCAGTTTTCGATCCACTGGTGATTTGATTGCATATCTCAGCCAAAGATTAAAGAGACTTTTACATCGTTTTGGAAGAAGTATCGAAGTAAGATTATTGCGCTTGATATTTCTTAGGCATTTGATAGAGTTTGGATGCTTTTGATGAAGCTTTGCTTCGTTGGATTAGTAACTTCCTTTCGAACCGTATAATACAAAAAATATTAGACGGTTCAAATTAAATGCTGGTGTACTCCAAGGCTCCGTTCTGTCTGTTGTCTTAAAATACTACTCAACTCAAGTATTCTACAGACGATAACAGTCTCAATTTTTCATAGATATATTCTTTTCCAGATTCACATGGCATCCCTTCGGTAGTAGAACTGGAACTGCAGCGGATGATAATCACATAAAATTTCTACCTTGGCAGCGGTGTATTCCAATGATACTTTTCAATTTAATATTTAAAAAAGCTTTAATTTTTTAAGGGAAATCATCGTAGTTTGCAATGAAAGCTAACGAGTAGACGCTTATTTTATCTGGCAATTTCGTGGTCACTTTAAACTAACTTAAATACGTCAATAAAGGCTGTGGAACATTCTAAAACTTTTTAAGAAAAAACTCCAATCATAAAGAAATATCAAAGTGTTACAGTGCACACAATTATATAAAAAAGAAAAGAAATTAAGAAAAATCATTTTTATTTTCTCTCTGAAAAGTTGAAATAATTCAGTGTCGATTCCAATTTGTTCTTCAGTGCTCTCTGTCTCAGACATAATGTTTAAGTCTCCCCCTCTAAAACGCTCAAGCTCAAGAACTCGTTCAAATAAAAGAGATTCACCGGTAAAATCCTCACCAGTAAAATCGTCACCTTCCCCACCACGAAAAATTGCCGGCCAGCCGATGGGTGAAAATAACAAGACTTGGGATGAAATAATGGACGATAAACTACGCAAACAAAGTGAGTTCATTATATCTTTACTTGCTAAACAAATATCTCAAAGCGAAGCAAATGTCAAAGAAAAGATAGGAGTAGAAATAAACGAAATTAAACAGAGCATTTGCGACATAAACAAAAAAGTAAATCTCTTGGAATCTTCAGTATCCAACACTAATACCGATATGGTTTCTCTAAAAACCGAATTCGCCACACTAAAAGAATCACTAGCAAATACTAATAAAGAGTTGACAAGTATCAAAGTCGATCTCTCTCAAAAAAATAATAGCGTTTTACAATTAAAAACTGCTTTGCACACCACCACAACTGAATTAAATAGTATGAAAAGCTCGCTTCACACACAAGAAAATCGACAGGTTGCATGCGATGCTTTCATATTCGGAATACCGTACTCTATTGGAGAAAATTTGACAAATGTATTTGCCACTCTCTGCAACACCATCCGTATACCACCACCAACACTACAGAACATCTTCCGCACTCGCGCAAAAAACTCATCAAATGACACTGCAATCATGATCAAGTTCTCATCAGCGTACGATCGAAATTTTGTGCTGACCTCCATCGCGAGTTTTCGTAAAAACACGAATCGTCAACTCTGCCTACGCGATGCAGGGTTTGCTTCGGACGTTTCGATCTACATGCGAGAAAGCTTATCATCACACAACAAATTTTTGCTGCAGCAGGCCCTGAAGCTAAAAAAAAGTAAACAACTTGTCTCGGTACACACAGCACGAGGATGTGTTTATGTTAAACGTCAGCAGAATGAACCAGCTGTTTTAATAGACTGCGTAGACAAACTAGAAGGAGTTGCCAGATTAGAAAACTGAACATCATAAATTGAAAAAGCACAAATTAATTAACTTTATATTAAATTCAAATTACTTTTTTTTCTCTTCTTTCGTCTTTCTATTTTAATACTATTGCCTAATTTTTATTCTTAATAATATCTCTTTTTTCATATTTCTTCTAGTTTATAAATCTAGTTACCATAAATAAAAGTTCTTTTTTTTATTATACTCTTTATTCAATCGAATCTTTCACTGTACATTCATACTAAAAGAAGAAAAGGGAATAAATAATAGAGGAGAACTGAGGACGGTATAGTTGAAGCTGAACAATTTGAATTTACTTTCGATTCTGGTCTTGCTGCAGTTTTTCTTTTTTTTTTTCTTTATCTTCACTTCTGGTATTGTTGAGATACGTATAGTAATTTTAATAATAGGCGCGTTTTATCGAAATTCTATGTGCACTTATGTGCACTTCAGTAAAACATCGCTCATGGGAAAACAACAACTCCTTATGTCAATAGCCTAAGTGCACATAAATATCGCAGTAAGCTAACTGCACACAGGGATGGTTGGTAAATTTCTTTTTTTGGCACCCAGAGGTTGGCAGTCTTTGGGTTGTGTTCGTTCATATTTCTGATTTTCGACAACAGATTGAATAAGTCTGTTTCTTTACTTTTTGTGCACAGAAATTTTTTTTTTAAGGAGTGGTTGTAAAATTCTTTCAGAAAATCTATTAAAGAGCGTAATTGTCTTAAAAGTAAAGAAACGCCTTGAACAAACCATTCGCAGCAACGCAACACTTGGAAAAACGTCTGTTTGACAGTTTTTGTATTTGTTTTGGCTGTGCACGATTTCTGTCCACAGAAATTTTGGTGCCGGAAATTCGCAGGACGGGGAAATTTTTTTATTCTCTCGAGAGCACTCTCTTTTTTGTGCACTGCTACGAACAATCGGAACGGGATTAGACTGACTTTCGCCGAATTTCGGTGCATTTCGTGCGAATTTTCAGTAAAGAAACACACCTAATGGCTAATAGAAGAGTCAGGTGGTGACTTAGTGGGGACATAAATAGACACGCAGTTACTAACACACACACACACACACACACACACACACACACAATGGAAGTTTCGCAATCGGTCAGAAAAAAAGAACATCAGACAGAACACATAAGAACATCAGAACCAAGGCAACCAAAAACATGAGTCACAAAATGAATCTAATTGAACACAGCCATTGCGAAAAAAAATTAAAGTGACATTTGTTTGTTTACCTCGAAAGTAAAAAGTTGAAATGCGGCAAATAAATTGAGAATCGAGAATTAAATAGAGAAAAATACAAATGGAAAGTAAAAGGTATGCATTTATATCCTTAGAATGCAAATTTTTAATGTTTCTTATCCTTAGAACAATTGCAAAGGGTGCCAACACTGAAAGTGAAAATTGAAAGTGACGTCCGAAGTGAATATAAACCAAAAAATCGTTTTATTGAAAGTGTACATAAGTGCACATAGAAAATTTTCAATAAAACGCGGCTAATGAATGTAAGTGAACCATTGCGGGCGATGATTCGTGTTCTGAGTAATCGAAAAGATGGCCTTAAGGTTTGTTTATTAAATGCACAGAGTTTGCTACCAAAAATTGATGAGTTCCGTGATTTGTTCGAAGGAGCCAATCTTGATGTCATCTGTGTTACGGAAACATGGTTGGTAGAGGGTTTAAGAGATAGTTTATGTAGCTTGAGGGGATATAAAATGTTTCGCGTCGATAGAAAAGGTCGTGTGGGTGGAGGCGTTGCAATTTTTGTCAGGAATGGTATAAAGTGTAAACTTAAGTGGACTTCACCTCCGATGTCCGATATTGAATATGCTTTTATTGAGATACTGGGAGAAGAGGAAAAGCTTTTGCTGGGTAATGTTTACAGACCAAACAAAAATGTTGATATATCACCTTTCATATCCTTAATGGAGGATGTATGTCTTTATAGTCCCAATATAATTGTATGTGGTGATTTTAATTCTAATATATTGGAAGATCATTCACTTCTCAATGACTTAATCTCATTTAATTTAAACGCTGTAAACACCTCTAATCCAACGCACTTTTCTAGTACATCGTCTACTTTGCTTGATATTTTCTGGGTGAGTAGTTTAGAAAAAGTACAATTATATGATCAGCTTTCAGCTCCTTCCTTCTCGAAGCATGACTTAATCTTTTTAGCATTTGACTATAATCTAACCCCGTTGGTGCAAAATATACAATATAGAGACTTTAAACGCATTAATTATGTTTTATTAGAAGAAGAAACTAGACAACTAAACTGGAATGTCATAAACTACCTACATACATCTGATCAGAAAATAAGTTTTTTAAATGAAGCCATTTCAACTCTCTATGACAAACATGTTCCTCTTGTTATCAAAACATCTGCTACGAATGGGAAACCATGGTTTTCTCACCATATTCGGCAGCTTATTTTTAATCGCGATCAAGCTTATAAGCGTTGGAAACGATATAGGTTACAGGACCATTTTAATATGTATCGATGTTATCGCAACCAAGTTGTAGTGGCAATCCGCTCTGAAAAGCGTCAAATGTATGCAGACAAACTTAACCCAACGCTCGACGGACGAAAACTGTGGAATGATCTTCGCCAAATTGGAGTAGTCAAAAGTAAAAACAGATGCACTGGTGACGTCGACTGCAATGAGCTCAACAAAAAGTTCATATCTTTGCCAGCAACCAACCATATCACAACTAACTGTACGCGTCCTACACTTAACAGCGATAGTATGATTGGCTTTGGTTTTAGTTTCAGGTCAGTTGATAGCATTGAGGTAGTTGAAAGTATACTGTCTAGTGTCTATCAAATCAAACGCGATTGGCCTCGATGAAATGAACCCTAAATTTTTAAAAATTATACTACCTAGTACTACCCCTTATAACTCATATTTTTAACACCATATTGACTACAGGGGAATATCCGCTACTGTGGAAGCTTGCAAAAATCATACCTATTCCTAAAACCTCAAAAAATGATGAGTTCAGACCCATTGCCATCCTGCCATTTCTCTCGAAAGTATTTGAAAGAATTTTGCAAAATCAAATGACTTCATATCTAAGCAGCTCAAATCTTCTAACACCTAAGCAGTCAGGGTTTCGAAAGGGGCATAGTTGTATAACGACCTTGTTAAAGGTAACGGAAGACATTCGACGAGCTTTGGACAAAGAATATATCAGCTTTCTCATCCTTTTGGATTTCTCCAAAGCCTTTGACATGGTCGACCACTCAATTCTATGTGATAAACTTCTTCGTTTCTTCAACTTTTCGACTTGTTCTGTTAAACTTCTATCTTCTTATCTGTCCGGACGAAAACAGTGTGTGCAGCTGAACAATGTTCTGTCTGATCTTCTTCCGCTAACGCGTGGTGTACCACAAGGTTCCATTCTTGGTCCCCTCTTGTTCTCTCTTTACGTTAATGATTTACCATCAATTGTTAAATATTGCTCTTTACAAATGTATGCCGATGACGTACAATTGTATTTTAGTTGTCCTCTAGGGCTCATAGAGAATGGTGTATACAGAATAAATGAAGATCTCGAGTGTATTTCGACTTGGTGTCAACTTAATAGTCTCCTGCTGAATCCTAAAAAATCAGTTTCTTTGGTAATTTCTAAAAAACCCGTCGACTTACTGTACTTTCCCCCTATAAATCTGCAAAACACACAAGTGACATATGTAGAAACGGCCAGGAATCTCGGTGTGATTTTCAACCGCACTCTTACATGGAATAATCACATTAACTACGAAGTGGGTAAGACTTATGGTATTCTCCGATCATTGTGGGCAACACAGTCTTTTACTCCTCAAAGAGTTCGAATGCTTTTGGTGAAAACTCTAATTGTACCGACTCTAATCTATGGTTGTGAAATTTATTCACATTGTGACTCTGCCAGTAAGAGAAAACTAAATGTGACCTTCAATTGTCTAATACGCTACATTTACGGTCTACGTAAATATGACCATATTTCAAATTACTCCAAAGCCATCCTAAACATGTCATTCGAAAATTTTCTTAAGTATCGCGCCCTTACCATGCTCACTAACATACTTCTGTGCAAACAACCCCCTTATCTCAGCGAATTAATAAGTATGGCATCCTCACATAGAACTAGAATGCTTGTTCAACCCCGCTATGGTTCTCTCACATCCGAGCGACAGTTCTTTGTTTACTCCACTCGTCTTTGGAACACTTTGCCTCAAAATATACGAGATATAAATGATGCTGTCAGATTGAAGATAAAGACAAAAACTCACTTTTCTCTTTTATAGACAACATTCAATGTCATTGTATAAAAACCTAACTATGCCTGCCTTACTCTTTTTCTTTCTTTGCTCTCTTTCCTTCTTTTCTTGTTTTCTATGTTATTATTCATAAATTTGAATCTATTTATTATTTTCCATTTTCCTTAATAAAAATCTTTAATGTATATCTTTTTAATAATTTGAATTATATAAAACTTTCCATTTATGAACTCCTACAAAATTGTTATATCTTTAGCTTTCATATGTATATGTAATAATATTGTTATTAATCTAAGCTAACAATTTGTCTTAATGTGTAAAAGCGTTTCATGAAGAAATAAATAAAAATAAAATAAATAAATAAAATCATCGTACGTTCCTTCCAATTTAAAGGAGCGAGTATGCAATTTATGAAAGAAAAAAAAACAACAAGCAAAAGACCTACACGGCTTCGTTTGAAACACCGTATTCTATCCATGAAATTTCCTATCGCCAATTCGCACATTTGCAGTTGTATATCCTGCATATCAGTCCAAATTTCATCAGCCAATTGTGAGCCATTGGTATATAGATCTTACTTTTCACGTCGCGCCAAATAGTACCTATACAGTCTAAAAGTGTTAAATCACTAGATCTTGGCAAAAAATATCCATTGTTTGTGTTGAAAGTTGCATTGTCCTGTTAAAAACAGAATAAATTTGCTTACTAAAGGTGGGCATTGCAATTAAGGGTTGATCTGGACCTCAACGAACTTCTTACGATAACAGTTTCAATTTCAAGCGAGCTCTCTCCAGTTTTACACTGAAAGTCAGCCAAGGTTTACTTCTACTTGATTACTACTTCTCTTGACAGTTCAATTCTGCCAGAGGAAAACCGCACATAACAGTTACACGTCGAGGATGGAGACGGAGAAGTTTTTCAAATACTTAAGTTTTTCGAACTGTCAAATCCTAATTTTACAAACGGTTTAGTTTTTGTCTGTTACACTGGTCTCCAAAATTTCACGTTTTTGAATGCCTTTGAAAGCAAACTACATTTTTTAAAGGTTTTTGGCTCGCAGAATTCAAATCTGGCCTTGGAATTGCTCTGTCACATCATGTTTTCGAGATATTAAGAATTCAAAATCGTAAAATCCGGTCTTTGTTATTTTTGAGCCTATGAACAAATGTTAACTCAAAAACAAACCATTGCTTTTTCGATGAGATTATTATGTAGATATTTAGCTTCAAAAGTCGTAATACACGGTCATGCTTTATTTTGAATATTACGTATAGTCTCGAAAGGAAATTCGAGTCAGAAAACGTATTTATCATAAGTTTGGATGCAAACCATGAAAAAACATGAAAACGTATATAACAAATGTTTATTATAGAGAAAAAATATGGAATATCACGTTCTTGTTAAAGAAATTTTTCGTTGCAGACCAGTGTTATCCTGTGAAGTAGTGACTGCTGAACTCTTGACTCTTCAAAAACACTTTTCTTATCGGAAGACACTTTACTTCGATTTCCCTTTATTAGACATTGAAACTGTTGTTGAAGCTTTTGTAACTTCTCATCATATCGCCTGCCATAGCGGCAGGTTGTTCAGTGAATCTTCTTTCGTTTTTCAACTCAACGGTTTGGGTGGGTTTTTTACCGATATTGGTTGAGCAGTGAATGCCGTCGAATAAGTTTTTCAGAAGTGCTTTAACTGGGGATGGCTTCATACAGCTTGTCTCTGTAGATATTGCAAACACGAAAACGTCAAACGACAGCGAAACAATGTGCTTCGCAGTCAACCTCCTGAGATTTTTTTTCAAGATCAACCTTATTGTGCAGGTTACCTAGATTAGAAACTTGGTTAATGCTAACTGGATTCTGAACCAAATTCCGAACGTGTGCTTCTAATGCGTTCACAAAGTTTGGCAGACAAGAATTTTTATCGTTGGCCACTTTAGTAGTTGGTACAGTTGTTTGGGTTTCTCTTTCTAAGAATCTGGAAAACGATACCGAGGATCCATAATTCATCAGGCACACTTTCTTTCGACCATATCATGCTGTTCAAATAGTGACTGATTCTTTCCAGCGTATTTTTGGCCTGAAACCAATTTGTACCTTCAGCTTATTTTAATCTTTACTTAAGCTTAACTCTTTCAAGGTATGGGGACTAGAAGTTCATTCATCTTCCACCAGCATACGATGAGAGAAAAATAATTTTATTCACAAATCGAAACCACTCAGCACTCTGATTTTGCAATGATATAAACTTTTTTTTGTTATTATTTCAAAACTCTTTTTCGATACAAGGTGCAGTTAATTTGTCAAAATTTTTCTTTTGATAAAATATGTTTTTCTAATGCTTCCTTCCCTATTGTCTATTGACAGAAAATTATGTAGCAATAATCGGCAAACAAAGTAAAATTCTAGGAAAAATGATTTTTTCAAAACTTCCCACAGAGTTTTTAAGAAATCTCCCACCGTCTCTCACTATAGGTATGACATATAGTTGACTATGCCTACTTATGGGAGAATACCTACATACGCATTATTTGTTGAGCGTCCTCATTCGCAACATAACGTAGACGGCGGTAATAGGTGATGTTGCGCACTGCTAGAGCTTCGACATTTTCTTTCTATGTTTTCATCTAACTTAATTCAACAAAAAAAAAACAACTTTTACGTTTTGTTTCACACGATGCACTTTGTTATTTGAGATCCAAGTGAGCTTAACAAAACCCAAACTAATTTACATAAGAAGACACTAAGCCCCAAGCATGATTTTTCCATACTTTTCCAACGCACAATGTCAAATATTTGTGATTTGTCTTAATGCTTCTGCGCTTCATTTTAATTTGCTTGCAAGGCAATAATGTTGAAAGTCTATTTCTCATATAGTCAACCGATGCATGCACCAGCGTAAACGAGAAACACGAAGCTTATTACTTTATTAAGACAATATCCATAAGCTTGTCGTCTCTGAATTGAGAAGGGCTAGCAATCGAATTCGTGGGAAACAAACGCAGAGTATTAAAAGTCATCCGCAGAGATGATTTAATCAAATAGTCAATCACATCTTAGGACTTGGTGAAGCATTACTTCCCAACGCAACCAACGAAATCCTCTAACACGCATAAGTCTGGAATTATCAGTAGAACTTTCCTATCGAATTGAACTTACTGACTTGATTTGAAGCTGTAAGTTTTTTGAGATATTCTAAAAATTGTTAGGTTGTGACCAAGCGATGGATTTACTGTCACAGAACATAATACTTGGGCAGTTGTTTACTAAATAAAATATGTAGAGAGATAACGAAAAACATATTCTGCATACGCGTGAACACAGCTTAATATTTTTAATCCTTATTTTAAAATGTGTCGATGCAGTTACAAATAGTATTCATTTCTTTTTTTGTATGGAAACAAGCAACAGGAAAACCACAGAAATTCCACAATCGTAATCGTCTGCCAAACAAACAGATGGGACATATTTAAAACATGATAGTTTTGCAATGTTTACTTTTTCATACAGAATTACAATTAACATTTCACACATAACCACAAAGCACAGAATCCAGCTGTTGACCAAAGGACACACAAGAGACAAGAGAACTAATAGTCCTACAAAAGCAAACCATTATCCATCCTATCCGTTCGTTAAGAGCATAGTTTGTCGATACGCAACAAACTGCAATGCAACCAACGCACTGAAATCAATGACCACGTATATAGGTGAACCAAAGCTACCTGTTTTATGGAAACTTCCACACATGTGGCTTGGAAATGATTTGTCAAATCGCCAACACGTGTTTTAGATTAAATTGGCATCATTAATGCGTGTTGGTCCTTGTTAATGAAGTCCTTTGCGTAGTAGCCACACAAGTGAGGATGCAACCATCAAATCATTTGATCCCATCTGTGCAATTTTGGTGTGTAATGAAGATTTTGAGGATCCTCTAGTTCATACACACAAACACTCACGCACATATATATTGAAGGTGTTTTAAGGACCTATGTAAACAGATTAAGTAATGACTTATGAAAACACAAAATATGTTTACCGACAACAAGAAATAATCAACTTAGCCAAAATGGCAAAGCGGATATGTAGGTAGGTGGGATGTCCCTATCTTTATACGTGTATAAGTTGCTTGGAAATTCTGAAACCATGATGCGTGTGACAAGCCAACATTCGGATTACCCTTTCGCCTTTGCTTTAGAATCCAATTCATGTGTTTGTAAACTTGATGTTTGAGATCGTTTGTGTTGCAGATAATTAATTCATTGGACTTAAAACCGAGTCTCGTGTGCGTTACAATATGCCTACCTACAGAGGTGCTCTGTTCTCGATTTTTGTCGTCTGGTTTTGGTATTAGAAGGATTTTGCTGAGGAAAATCCTTTAATGCTGGGTGCGTTCACTTATTATAATGATTTTTTTGTGTGCAGATTAATTTGACATGAATGAATGACGTTTTGTTATTTCCGTTCTCGTCGAATTTCGGCGGGGGTTCTCTGACATGCTCGTGCCTATGAAATTTATAAGACGAATTCGTGACCATACGACATCCTGTCGGATAATCTGAATTTTAATTCTAATGATTACTTGGCATTTATGAAATGTAGAAGGTACCTTTTACTGGTTGTCTGAGAGTAATGGTAAGAACAACACGAATGTTTGTGTCAACATAATTATTGACAACATAAAAAGAGCAGAGAAACATGCAATTCATGCAAGCTTGGTAGAGATTAGTGCTGTTTTTTCGAGGGTGATTTCGTGTTGCGAGACACAATAAATTAGTTTGTTTCTTCTTTATAATGTGATGTTTCGAAGCGTGTAGTTCTTGTTGTGGTCTTACTGAGTCAGATGATTTTCTCGGAGGCAAAATTTTAAAAAATGTATGTATGTATTTTGGTTACAAAATCGTGTTATTCAAAAAAACTGAGAGTTTTCAATTGTCATGCCCAACATAGAAAATCAAGTCAGGTTTATCATCTGATTGGAGGGCAAACAGAACATAAGACAACAGTATGAATTATGTATTACGATGGAGAATGAAGAGCAAGAATTTTTACTTTACATCTCATGTTGACTATAAGTTATTCAGGATGTAGAACAAAAGATGTGACTTTCCTGTGGAAAACCCATTGATGGACTTAGCGTGACCGTTTTTTTTTTTTTTTAAATTTCTTTGAACTGAGGTGATAGCTCTCATTGTTGATAGTCGCTGAAGACGATCAGCTTTTGATTGATTTTAGCACCTCTCATGGAGCGTTGACTGTCAATTATCATTTTTCACTTTAGTCGATTCCACCCCTGCATATTATTGCCGTTTGAGGTTGCTGTTCCACTGTTGAGCTTACAACTTCTTTTCAATACTGGTAGTTAGCTTTATCTTAACTTTCAGAACTGTCAATCAAATTGAAATTCTCATAATAGCTCTTCGATAAACGAAAACATCGCATTTGTTCTGACTTTTAAGTACGGTCCAAGA